>JAPFFP010011894.1:0-40071 GCA_026153255.1 Solanum medicagineum
TCCCAAACTTTTCTATTTTAATCCAATTAAGGACTTCCGACTCCAACATAATTATTATCCTTGATTTAATGAAAGTATGGGGTCTAACAAAAAAGTGAGTAACTAACTAAATAATACCATTTTCTCCCTCTCCCCCCCTCCAAAACCAATATTTTTAGTCACAATTAGAATTTAAATAGGTAGTTATAAAACTTCCCTTATTCAACGTATTTGAAAAATAAAAACTACCCTTTACTTCATTCCCCACATCTTCTTGAAAAGTAAAAATCTACTATTCAGACTAATTTACGAATTCTACAATTTTCTATTGATATTGTAATCATGTAAAATTTATTAGATATAAATTTTATAAAATGATTCAAATTATATTAAATTCAAAATATATTAGTTTAAAAATAAATATTACGGATTAATATAATTGAGTTAATTAACTAAGTCCAATAAAATATGATTTTAATTGAAAGCCCAAACTCATTTATTTGGGCTACAAAAAATGACCCACTTTGCACGGCCCAATATCCTCTCATCCTAGAGGCCCACTTGACGCCACGTGTCGGATGACGTGGCATGCCAAGTCAAATAAAGAAATCAATAGAACCTTGTCATATGTCAAAATGACATGGCATTCCTGGCTAAATCAAAGGCCAATAAATATGTGCCCCATGTGCAAGTGATGTGTCTTAACCAATCAAATATCGCCATGTCACTTAAAAGGAATCCTATTCTTATCACTTTTCCTGCGCCATGTCATCATAAATCTGATTGGCAGAAAGAAGGTGTTATTCCATCATAACTCTTCTATTCTACAACTATATAAAGGGGTCGTCATAATTCAAAATGAACATCAAGAATTCTAACAAGAAGCCAGAGAGAGCTCATGGATCAAACGCGCAGATTTCTCTACAAGCAACAAGAAGAATTCAAGAAATCAAGCATTCAAGTTCAAGAACGCATCAAGATCAAGACCATCAGATTCAAGAACAAGCCCAAAAGCCCTTGGATTCAAGTACAAGTCAAGATCAAGTTCAAGAACAAATCCATATTAAGTTCAAGTTCAAGATCATCAAATCCATATATCAAGATCAAGACCACCGAATTCAAGATCAAGCCAAAAAGCCCTTGAATTCAAATACAAGTCGAGTTCAAATCCATCAAGTTTTTCAAAATTCAAGAATAAGCTAAAGAGCCCTTGAATTTATATTTGTAAAGGTAAATCAGAAGATTCATAATGATTGTAGAACTCACTCTTTGAAATAAATAAAACGATTGTTCTAATATTTTTCGTTCCTTGAATATTTTCAAAGACGCGAATTTTATTGTCATACAAATTCTGGCACACCCAGTGGGGCATTCTCTGCCTCTCATATCAACTTTTCAAGAATGAAAGAATATCAAATGGCTTTCAAGAAGATCCACTCCCAATCAACTTCCTCCAAGGCTGTTGATTCCAAGTTCTCCACTAAAGTAGAGGAAATCCTGGGTATTACTTTTGGAAGTTTTGGAGTTATTACAAGGAGCAAAGCCACTATTCTAGGACAACAAATACTCGAGTGTCGTCCACAAAAACTCCTAATTCTGGATCTTCAACTCCAAGGGGAGCAAGGTCCTCTACAAATGCTTCTGATGGAGGAAGTAGTGTTGCTAAGAAGATCAAGCAGACTTTAGCTCTACTTGAGGTCTCTGTTTCCAAGTATTCGACTGTAAAGAAAGACCAGGACTCGTCTAATGAATCTTCTCCACATGCGTCGCACAAAGTGAGACCTCTGAAGATCAACTTCCATGATAATCCATGCTACTCTTCTATGCCTCCAACAGTCATGCAAGCGATGACAACTAATACTTGATTCGCTAAGGAACAACTTGCAAATCTGACAAAGATGATTGAAAGACTGACCAGGCATATGCAACACCAAGAGACTCGTATCGATAAGTTGATGGATCGAATAGATGCCTTATTAGATGGGGAATCTAGTCATACACCTGGGAAGGGTATTGAAATTCAAGAGACTAAAAATCCTATGAAGCAAGCACCGACTCTCAAGGAGTTGCCAATTTTCGCCGAAAAAATGATCCCACTTGATCAATTAAAGGAGTTCATTGAAGGAACCACTACAGACAAGTATGAAATCTACACAAGGTCTTCCCATACATATGCTAAGCCTTACTATCACACCTCAGGAGGGTACTCTAGATGTAACCGGCACCTAGAGACTATTGTTAGACCCCAAGCGAACCACTTGGCCTCATCACATTCATTCATTCATACATCCTACTAATCAGCGAAAGACATAAGGAAGTAAATGGCACATCATCATCTAGTCTCAAAAATAATATTATAAATAAAAAAACTAGTAGAAAGAAACTAGCTCAATAAGTCTTAACATCAACATTTGACTCTAGTCTATGAAGCCTCTATCACTATCAAGTGGAGCCAATGACAGACAATGGCTACCTCAATCAAAATAAAGTTAATCAAATCTAACTCTAAAGCAAGATGAAATAAGTACAATGAATCCTCCGAAGTAGGACAGGCTTACCAATCAGCTGAACGTCTCAAATCCTCAACAACGCGCCTGTTGACGACCTCCAAATCAAGTATCTACATCATCAAATGATTGAGTCCCGAAGGGAGATGTCAAAACGCGGAATTACTGGCATGTAAAATAGTTGAGTCAAACCGAAACAGGTAGAATAATATAGAAACAACAATCGACTCGAAATAATAACAATCAACATGTCAAATATCCATCTAAAGAAAGAATAAAGAGTAGACAAGTGACTCATCAACCAATCAACTTATCAATAAAATTAGACTCATCTCAACTCATCTCATCACATCACTTCTCATCTCGTCACATCTTGACTTAGAGTTCTTAAGGTAGGAACTTTCTAGGAGTTTCTCTTATCTAACAACAATCACTTATGAGCCAGTAATCGTACAACAAGCCACCCTTATTGCCACAGCCATCCCATACTTGCCAGGTTAGGGACAAATCGAATACACTAGGGACCCCACCTATCCGTTAAAGTAAAGTTAAGTCCTCTATTGTTTCAGGGACTCTATCCAGAGGGAACCATAATGAGATGTAATGGTTCTAATCCTCACCTACGCTCGCCTACGTAGTTTGACGAGTGCGAGTTGGACTACCTCTTACTCTTTTGGTGCTCAATACTTTTCCCATGACTCAATGCTCATAAAAAATCCATCCAGACAATACATGTCAACTGACTCACCTTAACTCAGCCTTATAAAAGCTCTCATCATTCAATTTGTTTCATAGAGACTCTAGTCATCTCATCAATCAACATCTCAATCAAGAGTTCAAGGATTTGAAAAATTATTAGGGAACAATCGAATAGACAAATCATTAGAGTTCATTTATGGAAACTCATGGGACTATCAAGTTCTATCAGCTCATCATCATTCTCGCATCTCAATCTTAATCACAATCACAATTACATTCTCAATCAAGGCTCTAGACTCAATCCCTATCTTCTTTCATGCAATCTATAAGAAATAAATAAGTAGGGTTTATGCAATAGCTCATGTAAAACATTTAATTCAACAAAACAAGTTTGTGATGATCATCAACATATGAAAATCCACGTAGTAAATATGGTTTCTCAAGAAAATAATCAAGAATCAATACATATAGACTCAAGAACCTTCAACTCTCATCTAAGACCATCTATGGGGCACATGGAAGAACAATTCTATGTCTTCATTTAGCCTTACATACCTAAAAATACTACAATTAAACTTTAATTAATACTAGCTTTCTTGGAGAAAATCGTCGATCTCGGTAGTTCTTTTAGAGTGCAAGAACTTGGAGAGACATTGTTTGAAGAACTTCTCTTTGATTCTTGAATTCATGATTTAGAATATTTAGAGTTCTTGATGAAGAACCCTAATTCTTGAAGAAGAAGAATTAATAAATCCTTTCTTGATATTCTTGAATTTGTTTTCTTGAAATCCTAGGTTATGATTTAAGATTCTATTAGAGATTCATGAATAGATGAAGGAATTTGGGTTGGATAGATTGAAATTTATGAAGAATAACTCACCTTGATGATGAATCTTGAAAGCTAATCTCAACTTGATGATTTTCTTGATGATTCTTGAGCGTTTGTGTTTAGGAGTGAAGGAGAGGGCTTTGTTTTATTATGAAAACTGACGCTTTATGGGTTTTGGGCCTTAAATAGACCCCCAAAGGTTTTAGGACAAAAGTAACTTCAAAATAAAAATAAAAAATGTCGTTTATATCATCCAGAAAAGGTCCGCGTTGGGTCCGCAATGTGGAGATATCGCACACCTTCATACAGCTCTGCATGTCTTCAGTAAAATGGTCATAACTTTCTACTCCAAACTCCGATTAAGACGAAATTGGATACGTTGGAAATCTAATTCAAATATTTTCAATTTGATATATTATGGGTCTCCTAATTCATTATACTACTTTTGGAGATCTGGTCATTTGAATTTGAACCTTCTATCGACTCATGCGAAAACTTAGTTTCTATCAATTCCTTGGACTTGACTTGATGTAAAAGATCTCTTATATTCGTTTATTGAAATTAAGAGGGGGTTGGGAATTGATCAGAATGCCCCTCAAATGATTTAAAATTTGAAAAAACATAAGTGTGTATCCACGACACGTCCGCGTCGCGGCTTTGTCGCGCATCCTCACTGGAATTCGGTTTTGGATCGAAGAATTATTTTTCAACCCAAAGCTCTAAAATTTGAACACGATCATTTTCCCACTCAATTTTCCATGTTGAATGCATATCTGGTCTCGAATTCGCAAACAGAGCATGGGAAGACACGTTATACACAAATCTCTATTCTAGGGGTATTTTGGTAAATTTATCGGGCATTACATCATCTCCCCCTTGGGATCATTCGTCCTCGAATGATGAGTAAAGGTAGATATCAAGGCATGAATAGATTTAAAACTCATCTCAACCCCTAATAGTAATAGAGGCTTCATAGACTAGAGTCAAATGTTGAATAGAATTTTCAAGCCTACTTAGCACTTCTACCTCCACCATTCAATGAACTCCCACTCAAATACACACCAACATACTCTTACCTATCTATTACATGTAATAAAGTCTCATCTCTTTCCTCTTCCCTATCTCTACCCCTACATGACACAAGTACAACGCCAATGTCACAATAAGGAAACATTCACTCCTTCCCCATCTACCCTCATTCTCCGTCTTTTCCCAATCAACATCACTATTTGGACCAAGGGGAACTCGTCATCTCTACACCCTACTATCAACAATGGCATAACAAGCCAAAGGTTAGTGCATGCGTAAGATAGCATCATAATAAAGAACTCTCACTCTCTCCCATCAACTATCACTCTTCTACAGTCATTGAGATTTCTATCAAGACATGGGAAGACAGGATCACTCACGGAACTTGGAATGATGATCATTAGCATGATTCAATCGAGAAATCTTATCTGAGAACATTCATAATAAAATACAATCTCTCTCGTCTATTAAGACTCATTCTGAGTTCACAGAACTATACATAGTGTAAAACTCAAGTCACATCTCATTCAACACAGGACTGAAAACTCTTATATCCATGGGGTCAGATCAAAATTAATGAATAAATTCATCGTTTTGCATACTCACAATTCAACATGAATAACAATTCACAAGTGGTATATGGGACAAGGCCATGGACCTTACAGTCGTATACAAGATGGGAATAGTGTATCATCTTCACTGAAGTATAAGGAATATACAAGGTGGCAAAAATTAATGCCTCATCCAAATCAACCTATCACCATCGAACATTCAAAATCTACTTCGATCTATCACACCACCATCTCCCCGTTAATTCGAGGCTCTTCTCTCTAAGTTTGCCAATCAATTCTCTGTACTAGGCCATAAGCATATACCATTACATGATCGATGAATCATTATTCACAAGAATAGGCATCTTAAACTCTTCTATCATTCTATTTTCGCATAAATGGATTAGCCACTAAGACTCTCTTCAAAGATACCACTCTTAGCTTTCTCTTGTCTTTATGGAAATCTTTCTCTATATTTGCTATTCTTAATGGCGTACATAACCACTTCCCACAATTCTTACATTCTAACCTCTTCTTTTGCCTACTAGCATTCAACTTTTGTTCTCTCATGAACTCATTTGTACAAGACTTAGTAAGGGAAAAACTCATCATCGTCTACCTATGCGTCCCAATCAACTTAGTTGCTTGGGATGACAAGAATTGATTACATCAGCCTACTCTATATTGAAAACTCAAATATGCTATCTACCATTCATTTACTTTATCACGGAGGATCTCATCTGTAAGAGTTTGAACATCACTGTCTCTATCACCTCGTGGGTGATACATAGTCGAAAGGTTTAGAACAATGCATGAATCATCGTAGATTTCTTAAGAAACAGCTCAATCGCACGATTAGAATCTGAAAGAAGGGAAATTTTTCCTAAATGTCAATAGTCCCTCATTTATAGAAGTAGGGCCCTCACAACTATAAATAAGTTCCTATATACACGGCTTCATAGACTCTCTAACACACTTGAACGCGTGCTCTGACACCAAGTTCATCATGCACTGGGAGGGTACCCTAGACATAGCCGGCACCACAGACTATTGCTTGTCCCAAGCGAACCACTTGGCCTCATCACACTCATTCATTCATACATCCTACTAATCAGTGAAAGACATAAGGAAGTAAATGGGCACATCATCATCTAGTCTCAACAATAATATTATAAATAAAAGGCTAGTAGAAAGAAACTAGCTCAACAAGTCTTAACATCAACATTCGACTCTAGTCTATGAAGCCTCTATCACCATCAAGTGGTACCAATGACAGACAATGGCTACCTCAATCAAAATAAAGCTAATCAAATCTAACTCTAAAGCAAGATGAAATAAGTACAATGAATCCTCTAAAGTATGGGAGGTTTAACAATCAGCTGAACATCTCAAATCCTCAACGACGTGCCTGTTGACGATCTCTAATTCATATATCTACGTCATGAAACGATGCAGTCTCAGAGGGTGACGTTAATACATGGAATCTACTGGTATGTAAAATAGCTGAGTGAAACGAAACATGTCGACTAATAAAGAAACAACAATCGACTCAAAATAATAACAATCAATATGTCAAACATCCATCTAAAGCAAGAATAAAGAGTAGAGAAGTGACTCATCAACCAATCAAGTCATCAATCAAATCAAACTCATCTCATCACATCACTTCTCATCTCATCACATCTCGACTCAAAGTACTTAAAGTAGGAACTTTCTAGGAGTTTCTCTTATCCGACAGTAATCACTTATGAGTCAGTGATCGTACAATAAGTCGCCGTTGTTGCCATAGCAGTCCCATAATTTCCAGGTAGGGGACTAATCGAATCCATTAGGGACCCTTGCTATCCATTAAAGTTAAGTCCTCTATTGTTTCAGGGGTTCTATCTAGAGGGACTAAATCTTACTCTTTCGATGCTCAATACTCCTCCCATGACTCAATGCTCATAAAACAATCCATCCAATCAATATATCTCAATTGACTCATCTCAACTCAGCCTTATAATGGCTCTCATCATTTAATTAGTCTCATAGAGACTGTAATCATCTCATCAATCAACATCTCAATCAACAGCTCAAGGATTTGAACAATCATTAGGGAATAGTCGAATAGGCAAATCATTAGAGTTCATTTATGGAAACTCATGGGACTATCAAGTTCTATCAGCTCATCATCATTCTCATATCTCAATCACAATCATAATCACGATCATATTCTCAATCAAGGCTCTAGACTCAATCCCTATCTTCTTTCATGTAATCTTTAAGAAATAAATAGGGTTTATGCAATATCTCATGTAAAACATTCAATTCAAGAAAACAAGTTTGTGATGATCATCAACATATGAAAATACATGTAGTAAATATGATTTCTCAAGAAAATAATCTAGAATCAATGCATATAGACTCAAGAACTTTCAACTCTCATCTAAGACCATATACGAGGTACATGGAAGAACAATCCTATGTTTTCATTTAGCCTTACATACCTGAAAAGTTGATATTACAATCAAACTTTGAGAAATACTAGTTTTCTTAGAGAAAATTCTCGATCTTGGTAGTTCTTTTAGAGTGCAAGAACTTAGAAAGACATTGTTTGAAGAACTTCTCTTTGATTCTTGAATTCTTGATTTAGAATCTTTAGAGTTCTTGATGAAGAATCCTAATTCTTGTAGAAGAAAAATCAATAAATCCTATTTTGGGATTCTTGAATTCATTTCTTAAATCCCTAGGTTATGATTTATGGTTTTATTAGAGTTTCATGAATATATGAAGAACTTTGGGTTGGGTAGATTGAAATTTATGAAGCATAACTCACCTTGATGATGAATCTTGAAAGCTAATTCCAACTCGATGACTTTCTTGATGATTCTTGAGCATTTATGTTTATGAGCAAAGGAGAGGGTTTTTGATTATGAAAACTAACATTTTATGTGTTTTGGAACCTTAAATAGACCGCCAAAATTTTAAGATAAAAGTACTCTCAAAATAAAAATGAAAAATATCATTTATCTCATCCAGAAAGGGTCCGCGAAAGGTCCGCGACGTGGAGCTCTCTCACACCATCAGATAGCTCTGAGGTCTTCAGTTAAATGGTCATAACATTCTACTCCAAACTCAAATTAAGGAGAACTTGGATTCATTGGAAAGCTAATTCAAATACCTTCAATTTTATATATTGTGGGTTACCTAATTCATTATACTTTAGGAGATATGATCATTTGAAGTTGACCCTTCTATCGACTCATACGAAAACTTAGTTGCTAGCAATTCCTTGGACTTGGCTTGGTATAAAAGATCTCTTATATTCATTTATTTATGTTAAGAGGGGTTGGGAATTGATTAGAATTCCCCTCAAATTATTCAAAATTTTTAAAAACATAAATGTGTACCCGCATCGCGGCTCTATCTCGCATCCTCACTGGAATTCGATTTTGGATCAAAAAATTATTTTTCGATCCGACAGCTCTAAAATTCAAATGTGATCATTTTCCACTCAATTTTCTATGTTGAATTCATCTCTAGTCTCGAATTCGCAAACAAAGTATGGGAAGATGTGTTACACGCACATCTCTATTCTAGGGGTATTTTGATAATTTTACTGGGCGTTACACTTACACTGCAAGATTGATAGCCTCAGAATGCCTGCCGATTATCAACCCCCAAATTATTTTGAAGGCAAAGAAATCCAAAGCAGCATGTTGAACACTTTGTGGAGACATGTAATAATGCTGGGAGCTAGAGACCATCTCATCGAACAATTTGTCCGTACCTTGAAAGGAAATGCCTTTAAATGGTACACAAATCTTGAGCCTCATTCCATTAACAGTTGGGAGTAACTGAAGCATGAGTTTCTTAATTGTTTCTAAAGCACAAGGCGACAGTGAGCATGGTAGAACTCACAAATACTAGCCAAACAAAGGATGAACCAGTCATCGACTTCATAAATCGATGGAGGAATGCAAGTCTCAACTGCAAAGATAGACTTAGTGAAGCTTCTGCAATAGATGGGATACTTTTTCACATTCCTCGCTAAGGAAAAGACAAGCAAGAACCGAAGAAATGGAGCAAATTGTTGCTCAAGAATGATAACAAGGAATCTATGAATGTCAACGCATCGCCTATGAAGTTTACTGCGAAGGAGAGTAGGAAGAAGAGTGTAAAGACAACTTTTCAAGGACGTCCAAATTGAAAGTTGACTTTAAAGGAGATGCAAGAAAAAGACTACCCCTTTTTGGATTCTGATGTTTCTGAAATATTTGATGAATTGGTTGAACTGAAGCTCATCGACCGGAGATGAAACGACCCGATGAAACTGGAAGGACCAACGATCCAAACTATTGCAAATATCATAAACTTTTGGGTCATCCTCTTGAAAAGTGTTTCGTCTTCAAGGACAAAGTCATGCAATTGGCTAGGGAGGAGAAAATTGTTCCTGATGATGAGAAAACAAGTTCTAACCAAATCTCTATCACTTTTGGCTCGCTTGACCCAATCTTGATATATACTCCTAAAAAAAAAGAAGTCATCATGGCCAAATAAAATCCAAATCGATAGAGAGAATGATGAAGGTTGGATTCTCATGACTAGGCAAAGACATAACAAGATATGTTCACAAAAAGAATCATCTAAGCAATCAACTAGGGGAAGGATGGTGCATAGACCAAGGAAGCAAAAGCTAGTCACTCATCTAAAGAAAGAAAAGGTGGAAGTGCATCACTACCAAAAGGCACGACATTTTGTGACTTTTAGAGAGTTCTTGCCGAGTTGGTTTCATACCAGAATTGTCCATGACAGCAACGAGGCATCATGTTTTAACACTGACAAAGGAGAAACAGTAGGTGAAAGTTCATCAAAGATGTCTCCCATGAGTGAAGCAGAAGCAATGTGCGAAACATTATCAAAAGCGTCTCCGTTATCTTCTGCAAAGCCTGGAGAACCCTCTTCTCAAGAACATGCATGTGATACAAAAGTCACATTTACAGAGGATGATCTCCTACTCGATGAAAAGCTACATAATCATCCTTTGTACATGGTGGGTCATGTATTAGAGAAGAGGATAAATAGAATCTTGATTGATGAAGGATCTGGAGTTAACATTCTACCCATCCATACATTGAAAGAACTGGGCATCACGACTAAGGAACTTAGTGAAAGTCATCTCTTAATATAAGGATTCAACCAAGGGGGCAGAGGTCTATAGGCTCCATCAAGTTAGAAATCCATATTGATCATTTGCGATCTAGTGCATGGATACATATGATCGATGCAAAGACTTCATACAATATATTTCTTAGTAGGCCTTAGGTACATGAAAATAGAATTGTCTCATCCTCTTACTATCAATGTCTGAAGTATCTTCAAGATGGAATTGAAAGGAAAATAGTCGTTGATGATAATCCTCTCACTAAAGTTTAGTCACACTTTGCTGAAGCAAAATTCTATCTGAAGGATTATATTGTGAAAGAAGCAAAACATGACAATGTTGAATCGGCCAAGTCCAATATGCTTGCCAGAAAAAAACTGATGTGGTTGTTGGAAAGGTCAAGGCCAGTATTAATGAGCTAGATGCCTATCCAGATAAAGAGAAAATTGTGTCTTCGAAAAAGAAGCCAACTTTTGTACCTCACTATGTTCTAAAGGTAAAGAAAGAGGCAGGTCAATCATCTGATGTTCAGAAAAATGTACTGGGAGAGCTAACTCTTCCTATCAAACTCATTGATGCAATCAACTTGTCTTTAAAGCTGTTAGGAGAGTTTCTGGCTCAAAATCCACCTCAAAATATGCCACTCCCTATAAAACATACAAAGGGCTTTGATCCAAATGCTTACAAGTTACTTGCAAAAGTTGGATACAACCCAAATAAACCGTCTAAATTAGAGAAACTCCCATAGGATGATGTCACCAGGAAAGCGCGCGAAGGTTTGGGCTATAGCAAACCACCTCCAGTCCATATTTCCATAAGAAGAGCAAGTAACAATTACATCACCATCGAAGATGAATCTTCTTCTTCTAATAAAAGGCCTTTTGTCTTCGATCGACTTGGAAAACCTCCTATGAGAACTTCTATATTCGAGAGGTTGGGACAATTGAAGAAAGAAAATAAGAAGCATCAGAGAAGTTACCTAAGGGTGACAACACTTTCTCCGCTTATCCAAAAGGATGTCCGAAGCAAAATTCCCTCTAGGATGAAGCGAAAAATGGAACTCAAGATTTCGTGTGGAGAGGTGCTAAAGGCAAAGACTCACACTGTGGTTTATACCAAGGAACGTGAGGAAGATGAAGAAAGTGTAGGCTTCTCAGATCATATTGCAGCTTTAAAGGAGCTCGATACCTCATCTCAAGTAAAGGTTGATGGAGGATCAGAATACAATAATGTGTGTTACCACATATTTATTAATGAGAATGATCCACAAGAGGAAGAAGATGCTGGAAGTGCTCCACCAGAACTAGAAGAAGGAGTGAAAGCCACGATAGATCCTTTAAAGAAAGTTAACCTTGGCACTGATTAAGACCCAAGGCCAACTTACATAAACGCTTTTCTAGAAGTTGAGGAAGAAAACGCTTATATGAATCTACACAAAGAGTATAAGGATGAGCAGGCCCAAAGATGTTTTAGGTTGGAGTTGGTCCCATTGTTCGAGAATGAAGTCAACAAGCTCATTGAGGTAGGCTTTATTCGTCAAGTTAAATACCCCATGTGGATTTCAAGCATTGTTCCTATGAGGAAGAAGAATAACCAAATTCGAGTTTGTGTTGACTTTAGGGATCTCAACAATGCATGTCCTAAAGATGAGTTGCCACTGTCCATTCCAGAGCTAATGATTGATGCTACAACTAGTTACGAGGCAATGTCATTCATGGATGGTTCTTCTGGCTATAACCAAATCCGCATCTCACCGAAGGATGAAGAAGTCACTGCATTTCACACCCCTAAAGGTATCTATTGCTACAAAGTGATGCCTTTCGGTCTGAAAAATGCTGGTACCACATATCAAAGGGCTATGCAGAATACATTTGATGACTTACTCCACAAGAATGTCGAATGTTATGTTGATGACTTGGTGGTGAAGTTCAGAAAAAGGGTGACCATTTGAAATACTTAAGAATGGTGTTTGAATTGCTCCAAAGATACCAGGTAAGGATGAACCTATTGAAATGTACCTTTGGGGTTACTTCTGGAAAGTTTCTTGGCTTTATTGTGCGACATTGAGGGATCCAAATTGATCAAGCTAAAGTCGATGCCATCTTGAAGATACCTGAGCCTCGAGATATTCATGAGTTAAAAAGCCTTCTAGAAAAGTTAGCTTACCTAAGAAGGTTCATCTCAAATCTAGCTGGGAGATGCTAACCATTCAGTTATCTTATGAAGAAGGATGTTCCTTTTAAGTGGGACCAAACATATAGCAAAACTTTTGAAAGTATCAAAGCATATCTGGTAAACCCTCCAGTTCTAGCAGCCCCTATACCTAGAAAGCCATTGATACTCTACATTGTGGCACAGGAAAGGTCTACTGGAACCCTATTAGCTTAAGAGAATAGCAAAGGCAAACAAAACTCCCTCTACTACTTGAGCAAAATGATGATACCAAATGAGCTGAAATATTCGCTAATCGAAAAGTTATGCTTGGCTCTAGTCTTCTCAATTCAAAAGATGAAACATTATTTTCAAGTTCATATTGTTCATCTCATATCTAAAGCAAAGCCCATCAATTTTGTCATGTCGAGACCAATCCTCAGCGACTGACTGGCAAGGTGGTATCTCTAATTCCAACAGTTTGAGATTGTGTACGTCCCTCAAAAGGCTATAAAGGGACAAGCATTAGCAGACTTCTTGGGAGACCATCTGATACTACATGATTGGGAGCTAACTGATGAGCTCCCTGATGAAGATGTGATGGCTATTGAAATACAACCTCCTTGGAAGATGTACTTTGATGGGGCTGCACATCGTGGCGGAGCTGGCGCTGGAGTAGTCGTTGTCACTTCACAAGGAGAGGTCCTACCATTCTCCTTCACATTGAAATAACGTTGCTCCAATAATGTCGCAGAATATCAAGCATTGATACTTGGTCTCGAAATGGTTGTCGACATAAAAAAATTACAACTACAAGTCTTTGGTGACTTTGAGCTAGTGATTAAACAACTTTTGGGAACTTATGAGGTCAGAAAGCCCGAACTGCACCCATATTATTGTTATGCTCAAAAGTTAATAGGATGGCTTGGAGATGTAACCCTCCAACATGTGCCGAGAAAGGAAAATAAAATAGTTGGATGCCTTAGCTACTCTAGCTTCAACTCTAACTCTTCCTGATCAAACGCAAGTTACTATCTGACAAAAATGCGTAGTACCACCACTAGATGAATATGAACATATGGAGGATAAGCTTGAGCATGTTGTTGTAGTTTATGAAGTCAACAAAGAGGACTGGGAATAAGCTATCATCAACTACTTATGTTATGGATACTCCCAGAAGATGCCAGAAGGAAGACTGGCATTAATTGTTGTGCACCCTGTTTCCTTTATTATAAGGAAACACTATATAGAAGATCATTTGAGGGGGTACTCCTTCGATGTCTCGAAGAGGAAGAAGCAAGTCAAGCTCTATAGGAAGCACATTTGAGAGTATGTGGATCGCATCAATCTGGACCAAATCTCCACTTTCACATGAAGAGAATGGGGTATTATTGGCCAACCATGGTAAAAGATTGCTTGGATTATCCTCGAAGGTGCAAAGCTTGTTAATTCCATGCGAACTTTATATATCAACCGCTTAAAGTTTTATACCCAACTGTTGCATATTGGCCATTCGATGCTTGGGGATTGGATGTAGTTGGACCACTCCCAAAATCTCTTGGTGGGTACCTATATATCTTGGCTACAACAGATAACTTCTCAAAATGGGACGAAGTTGTTACTCTCAAGGAATAAAGAAGAAGAATGTTGCAAACTTTATTCGAGTGAATATCATATACCGATTCGGTATTCCTCGATACATAAAAATCGACAATGGCAAGCAGTTTGATAACAAATTGATGAATAAGATTTGTGATCTTTTCAGCTTCAAGCAACACAATTCCTCTATGTATTATGTTGCCGCCAATGGTCTTGCTGAAGTGTTCAGTAAGACTATATGCAATCTCTTGAAGAAAGTAGTCTCCAAGTCTAAAAGAGACTGGCATAAAAGAATGGAAGAAGCTTTATGGGCATATAGGATAAGATATCGCACACCAACTCAAGCAACCCCATATTCGCTTACTTTTAGAGTTGAAGCAGTCCTACCACTTGAGCGACAAATACCTTCCTTGAGACTTGCTATTCAAGAAGGACTTACGGAAAAAAAGAATGCTCGACTACATCTCTTTGAGTTAGAAGCGCTAGATGAAAAGAGGCTCGAAGATCAACAAAATCTTGAATGATATCAGGCTCTTCTGTCTCGTGCTTTTAACAAAAAGGTTCGCCTATGAGGTGCTTTCAAGTGTGAGACCAAGTCCTCATAGTACGGAGACCCATTATTACTTCACATAAGTCTGGGGCCAAATTCACCTCGAAGTGGGATTGACTATACATAGTACAAGAAGCGTATTCAAATAGCGCATACAAACTTGTCGATGCTGATGGCATAAGGATTGGCTCCATAAATGCAAAATTCCTCAAGATGTACTACCCTTGAAGTGAGATGACGATTTATGACATACAAGCATAAATTGCATGTTACTCCTAGCCGACAAGAGTATAAACTATGTACGACACACCAAAAAAAAAAAACACTCACCCTTTCAGAACTACGTTATGACTTGATCCTCTTCAGTGTGGTACGTAGGAGCTTGGAATTATATTCTAAGCTCAATTGCATGAGTGTAAAAAAAACCATATGTGCCCCACTTGATCTCTTACATGAGTGTTAAATCTGTGAGTACCTTTCATCAAACTTTGGTCTCATACCAAATGGTGGTGACTCGATCGGGGCAAACTCCTATGAGTTTCAGTAACAATATACTTGACAGTCTTCAAATCCTCCAAACACGCGACTTAAAACCTTCAAATCTTCCAATATTGCAAGTTGAAATCCTCCAAGTATGGAGTTGAGGCGTTTAAATCCCCCAAACCTATGGGGTGATCCCAAATCAAACATGTGGACAAGATCAAAGTCTTCAAATTTTACAAAGTTGAAAGTTGAAGCCTTCAAGTGGAAGTTCTAGATTGTTAAATGCCTTCAAACTAACAAAAGAAAGTCATCAAGTTTGAAAGTTAAAATGTTCAAGCTTTGGAAGTCCTTAATACTTATCTTATAAGATGAAGCATTAATATTCACAGTGTTTGTAAGTAGGACTTATGTTATTCTTATTGGCCTATAAGTTATGGGCTAAGTTTGGATTGTTAAAGATTGCAACCAAAGCAAATTCAAGAGGGAGAATGCATTAAAAGAAAAGAGGTCATAAAGATGCATAATGTAAGACAAGGAAAAATATCAATATCATAAATTGTCTAACATATTATCTAACTCTTAAGAAAATAAAATAAGCAAAAGAAGATTAAAAAGGGGGGGGGGGAATAAATCTAATCTAAACATAAATTATAGTTAATCAGGTCTTGATGCAAAGCCTCTAGATGCTCCTTCTTTTGTTCCAAACTATTGGACAAATCTATGTTAGAGCATGCATCGAATTGCACTCTCTTTGAGGAGAACAATGAAAGCGGGGTCAACGACAGCTCCAACAATGTATTGGATTGTCCATAATATATTTCATGATTTCAAGTGGAAAATCGATATGGCTTGCAAGACTCATCGTAGTTTTGGAACACAGACTAATGATGGGAAGGAGAAAGAAGCAGCGAAGGCAAAAGAATTATAGAATATAAAGTTTAAGATATGGAAGAGAAGGAAATTGATCTTATTCACATTCTATGTGTTAGCATCTAATCAATTTTGATGATTTCATTTGCAAAACAATCAAAAAGGAAGCTGAAGGAAGAGCCCAGATCTAAATGAAATAAGACAATCTCATACGGAATAAAAGGAAAAAGGAAAGAAAGATCCCAGTCTCCAAAGGAAAGAAGACAATCATATATGGACCAAAGGAAAGAATATAATACTGAAGATTATGCTCAAGTATCACTGAAGGAAAGACAATCAATCAAAAGATGATTGATAAGCTGAAGAAGGAAAATGCAATCAAATCAAGAGATGATTGAAGAACTAAAGAATGAAAGGCATCCAATCTAGATGGATGTAACCCCAATCAAGGATTCCCCTGTTGGAAAAATTCCCTTGGGTCATGTAAACCACCAACGACTAGTTTGGTTTGAAAGCCTCTTATAATAGCTCCTTTCTAGACTTAGTAGAATTGTATTTTTGAGAAAATAATCTAGGCTGAAAAACTCTATTATTCTAATCTACAAAATATTGTACTCTTGTTTGTGAACAATTGTAAAGAAAGAGAGAAAAAGAGTGAGATTTTCTAGGCTAGGCTTTCTTGAGAGGAGTTAAAAAAGACTTTTGATCTGCGTATCAGATTGAGAGAGAAATAGTTTGTAAACACCCTTTCACTTGAACTATAAAGGAACTCTACTGACCCAAGGGGACTGGACTAGGAAGCACATTGATGATCCAAACCAGTATACATCGTTGTGTCTTTTTATTTTTTGTCTTACTTTTAAGTAGCTTAATAAGTTGACTATACATCAAACTCAGTCCAACTACAGAGAAAATTTTAATTCACCCCTCCTCTTGACTATCACTATGCTCTTTAAATAGAGTTGATACAACAAAAACCTAGATTACAGGAAACTATTAGAATCCTAAATAATAAAGATGACTAACTATATATATCTACAGATAACTAATATGTAGGAACTACTAACAGACTCCTAATTGAATGGGAACATTATTATCTATTAATACTCCCCCCGAAAGTTGGGGGTGACGGAAACAAGACCCAACTTGTGAAAATAAGTTGTACGTGGAAGAGACTTGGTGAGTATATCAGCGACTTGATCAACAGAGTGAAGGTGACGAATCTCAAGTGCCTTTTGTTCAACTTGCTCACGAACAAAATAAAAGTCAATGGCTACATGATTCATCCTACTATGAAAAACAGGATTTACATAAATGTATCTCAGGCTTAGTGATGGATAGGTACTGAAATTTACCAATGATTCGTCTGTAAAGGGAAGTGTCAACTAAAAAGTTAGCTTCAAAATTAGCAAAGGTTCATGTTGATGTCATTGTGTTGGAACACCCTTGCAATCAGTCAAATATATGCAGTTCATCCAGACGATCCATGACATATTTTTGTTGAGACAAATATATGGTAGTTGGCATGGATATCACCTCAATACCCAAAAAGTAATGCAAGAGATTGAGATCTTTTGGAGAGAACCCTAGGGACAGTACTATAATTATGGACCTGACACTTTGCGGATTACTACCCGTAATAATTATATCATCAACATATATGAGAATGTATACAATAATGCCAAAATTATGAAAAGTAAACAGAGAAGTGTCAGATTTTGATTTGACAAAGCTAATACTTGTCAAGTAGGTGGTATGCTCAGTGTACCTAGGAGCCTGCTTAAGTCTGTAAATGGCCTTTTTCAGCTTACAAATGTATGTTGGATGTTCAGAGGATTCAAACCCAGGAGGTTGTCGCATGTACACTTCTTCTTGAAGACTGCCTTGCAGAAAGGCATTATTGACATCTACCTAATGAATAGGCCAAAAGGGTTGTGCAACAATTGCAAGAACTAAGCGAACTGTTGCAGGTTTGACAATAAAGATGAATGTGGAACGATAATCTATCCCAGGTCTTTGTGTGAAGCCTTTAGCTACAAGACGAGCTTTATACTTGTCAATGCTTCCATCAGCTCCATGCTTAGCTCTAAACAACCATTTACAGTCCACAACATTGCGAGAGAGGTCACTATGGACCAAATCCTATGTCTGGTTTCTGATTAGAGCATCATATTCTGCTTTCATTGCTTCTTGCCAATTGGGATATAGCTATGCTTGGCGGTAGGTGCAAGGAATTGGTGGGTTGGTTTTCGTTTGAGAGATGGACCTTTGAGCAACAACAATAATAATTATGTTGGACTGAGCCATAGCATTGTGTGCGAGAAAAAGCTCATGATCAATAAATAAGCTTCTCAAACAGTTCAGTATATGAAATTTGGGTGTCACGTGCTCGAATGGCTACAAAGATTTCTCAATATTCTGGTCCAAGACCAGTGAGAATCTTGACAATAAGTTTGGCACTGGTGACAGGAACTTCCACAGTCGCAAGCTCATCACAGAGAGGTTGAACTTGGTTGAGATAGTCTGTTACAAGAAGACTCTTGTCACTGAGACGAGTGAGGCGATCTTGAAGCTGAATATGCGAGTTTTTGACCTATTGGCGTAAGCCATATGGAGGAAATCCCAGACTGCTTTGGCAGTGGTGGCAGCGGCTACAATGGCTGTAACAGTCGAATCTACTGATGCTAAATTGGCATTTTGGATTAACTGGTCCTGACGAAACCAATTAACATAAGCGGAGTTGACAATTGGAAAATTGTTGCTGGTGATGGTCTCGACAGGAGCTAAGGTAGTCCCTTCTAGATGTCCATAGAGATTATGTCCTCTTATGAGCATAGACACTTGGGCCTTCCACAAGGAGAAGTTATGGCTGCTAGAAAGTTTAATTGGAAGTTGGGTAACTCAGTTGAATTGAACAATGGTGGTAGCATTGGTTGCATCAGAATTGGTAACTGTGGATGCAATTAGTGGTGGGTGGATAAGAAATTTAGAACTCTGCGAGAAAAGAAAGGCTCTAGATACCATATAAAGTTTACGATATGGAAGAGAAGGAAATTGATCTTATTCACGTACTATGCTCTTTCAATAGAGTTGATACAATAGATTAGATTACAAGTAACTATTAGAATCCTAAATAAAGAGGACTAACTATATATATCTACAGATAGCTGACATGTAAGAACTACTAACAGACTCCTAATTGAATGAGAACATTATTATCTGTCAATATAGAAGAAGAAATAATCATAGTTTTAAATTATGTTAATTCAGTTTTTGTAGGCTTTTAAGCAATATTATTACAATTAGTTCTTCATCTTTCAATTTTCATTTGCATGCAGTGTATTGTATGAAGTGTCTGCATTAATTTATTCCCAGCCAACTCAAAGAGGTAGTATTTTTGTTTTTGAAATACTTTTGGACAGTTCGAGCAATATTATATATATGTCAAAAAAGAATTAACTAGCTAGAGTTCGCGTTGAAACCCAAATTGTTTCTCTAAAAAATCATGGGAATATAACATGTAATCTAGCTAACTATATTTTATTTTTATTGTATACATTAGTTCTTTTCTGATTTAAAACATTATGAACATAAAATCACTGAAAAAGAAGGTTGAAGAAACAAGAATATGTGTAATGTGCTTGGACAAGAAAAATAGTAAATTTGACATTTTGTAGGCAGCATACTGCATAAACCTGACCCTTAATTAACTTGGCTTCAGCTGGCAATTATGATCTTTAAGTTTGAGTGTGCACAAGTATGCACATGTATGCAACATAATAAATAGACACATTCATCGTACATGGGGTCTTGTATGGCAAATTTGTGTCCCGCGTGGTATCCTATGTGTATTATGCCGCGTAGAACACATGTGTCTATGTATACTTGTTCAATTTTATACAAGTTTAAGTGTGTACTTGTGTAAACCTAAAATTGGAGGGTACAAATACCAACTGAAATCAAGTGAATCGATTTTATGTTTTTTAATTTTGTTCCATCATCATGTGGAAATACAGTTAAATTTTGTATTATGTTTCCAATAGCAAGTAAATCTAAACTAATTAAACTAAAAACATCACTTATTTTAAAATAGACAAGGTGTGTCACATCTTTCTTTACATTAATGATCAAATTGTCTCAACTAAGTCGTTATGCTAATCAACTCTTAAGTCTTCTAAGTCCATGAAATTCAAAGTAAAGAGTACGTTGTAGTAACATCAAAATGAAAAATCAAAGTGAAAGGGATATGATTGTAAAGTAATTTTCATTTGAAATTTCCATAGCAAAGACTTGGAAATTTTGTTTCACTATTTAGTTTCCAAATATGTGAATATTAATTTAAGAATATAGGTTATCAATATTCTAAATTATAATGAAAATATATTTATTAAACTTCGTATTTTGAATGACATAATGAATAATACACATATAGCGTCTACAGGATTCACGCTAACAACTTTTTAAGTGTTTAAGGATCACGAAGTATTAATTCAAGATTTTCTTAGTTTATCACGTGTATTAGTGCATAATTTTTTTAGACTATGACTAATCAAATTTTTTCATCTAAATTTCTTGCAATCATCTCTATAATGATCTAGTGGATGATACAAATAGCTTGTATAGGATTTACACCATTCTTTTAGGTTTTAGGAGGTTATAAAATAGGAATTCAGGATTTTCTCAATTTTTTGTGTGTTAGTCCATACATTTTGAAAATATGACTAATCGAATTATTTCATCCCAAAATTTTGTGGGACCATCCGCAATAACCTAGTGAAAGATACTCATAGCCTCTACATGATCCACAAATCACTCGTTTTTAGCGTCTAAAGCTCACGAAATAGGAATTCGAGCTTTTCTTAATTTTCATGCATATTAGTCCATGAATATCTGGACATATGGAAAATTGCTTTCTTCCCTTTGAAATTTCATTAATTACTTAGTCTAAAAAATTTATGTTTTAATTTTAAATGTATAACTAATAAGTCGGTGATATTTGAGAATAGTAAAAGATACGTTGTAGTCACATCAAAATAAAAAATCAAAAGTGAAAGGACTTATATTTTGTTTCACTAAGTTGTTTTAGTGAAAGGACTTATATATTGTTTCACTAAGTTGTTTCAAAATATGTGAATAATATTAATTCAAAAATATAGGTTATTGACAACCAAAAATTTTAATGAAAATAGACTTATTAAACTTCCTAATAAAAATAGACCCTATTCCTAAGATATTTCTCTTAGATTTTCCTAATATTGATATATTCAACAAAAAATCTATTATCGTAGATGGTAATTATTTTCTTAATATAGCATACCTAGGTGGTTTTTCTTTTGATACGAAGGCAACAACATAACCGGCCTTGCTTGTTTTTTTCACTTTTCTTTTTTCTTTTGATAATAAAATTCGTAATTATGAAAGGAATTTATGTGTTAAATAATATTCACTAAAAAACGATTTGCTTTATTTTGTTTTTTTCCCTATTTTTCCTTTTCTTGCTTTGGAATTTTTCATCAGATTGAAATGAAAGTATGTGGTATAACTTTCTTTTAAATTTCTTTTGTAAGACTTGTGCATAGACGTGAGAATAATAACAAACATTCATTTCTCTTTTTCTTTTCCGATGCTATCAAATTTACTATGGGTCAAGGTGGAATTTGGAAATAATCACATTGTGGAATATTATTATCTCTGTTACTCTTATCAAACATAAAAAAGATAATTCATTAAAAGCAAACAATTTTTATTTAAAATAATCTATTTTCGGATTTAAATGAACTTTATAGGCTAACACACATGAAATAAAAGGAGAAAATCATTTGATTTCTGTTGACTGACTCCTAAATGCTTGAAAAATTTGTGTGGATCAAGGCAAGGCTATAGGATTTTTTCCTAGGTCATTACAGGTGGGTTTGCAAAGATTTTGTAAGAAAATTATCCGAAAGTCATATCACCAAAAAATTCATAGGCTAACACATATGAAAGACCGAGATAATCATTAAATTCCTGCTGAGTGGCCTCTAAAAGCTTGAAAAAGCCGCATGGATCGAGACGAGACTATAAGAAGTCTTCCCCAAGTCATTAAGAACAATTCTATAAAACTTTTGTAAGAATATTGATTGAAAGTCATGTCACCAAAGAATTCATGGGTTTACACACACAAAATGAAGAAGCCACTACCTAATTCCTATTGAGTGGTCCCCGAACACTTGAAAAAGTTGTGTGAATCAGGTCAAGGCAATATGAATTCTTTTCAAGGTCATTATGGACGATTCTGTAAAGGTTTTACTTGAAAATTGACTAAAAGTCATATCACCCGTGCTAACACACACAAAATATAAAAAATCACCTAATTCCTATCAAGTGACTCCTATATGATTGAAAAAGTCACGTGTTCTAAGAGGCTATAGGATTTTTTTTCTAGGTTATTACAGACGATTTTATAAAGGTTTTCCAAGAAAAATGACCAAAAAACGTATCACCACAAAGCATTCATGAGCTAACACACATGAATAACGAATAAAATTGTCTAATTCTTACTAAGTGGTTCCTAAATGCGTGGAAGATGGAAAAAAAAATTAATGAGTGAAATAATTACATGAATTAACTAAGGGAATTTATACACTTGACCTGACTATATATAGTTAATTGTTCTTACACAATGCCTTACTGCATACACCAAATGTATAATTAAAGAATTGAAATGCAATAGATGAATCTTTAATTACACCTATCTACAATTATACATCAAAAAATTAAGTGTATGCTTGAACATAAAGTGATTTTGAATCCACATTATAATTGAGTTTATGGTAACAATATTTTCAATATTCACTTTATAAGAATACATTGTGTCTAAATTAATTAATTAATTAATAATGCAATCCAAGTTGGACTTAGCCAAAGAAAAATGTGCCTATATATATTCGTATGCCTTTTCCATACTTATCAAGTGTTTTAAGGTAAAGATGGGTTATGCAGTTGTGGTCTTACTTGGTCTTACCTCACAAACATCAAACCATCACCCTTCTAAAATTCAAGCAGTCCTTTACCATAGAGTACACCTCAGCCACTGCAGTTTGTGATAAGTCTTATCCAAAAACGAGTTCGTGGAACACGAGCAGAGATTGCTGCTCATGGGAAGGAGTCGTATGTGATGAGATGATTGGCCATGTCATTGAGTTTGATCTCAGCTGCAGCGGTCTGGTAGGAAAGATTGATCCCAATAGCAGCCTATTCCAACTCTCTCACCTCCAAAGGCTCGATCTTTCTTATAATAACTTGTCTAATCATCATATTTCACCTGAATTTGGGAAGTTTTCAAACTTGACACATCTTAATCTTTCTCTGTCAGATTTCTCAGGTCAAATTCCTTATGAAATCTCTCATCTTTCCAAGTTACAGTCTCTTCGTCTCTCATACAATTTTCTCAGACTTGGTCCTCAAAATTTTGAAATACTCCTACAGAATTTGACCGAATTAAGAGAGCTTGATCTTACTAACATAAACATCTCTTCCACCAATCCCCTGAATTTTTCTTCGCATTTCACAACTCTGTGGCTGGGAGAAACAGAATTGTATGGGATAATACCTGAGTTATATTTCAGCTGCCCAACCTGGAAAGTCTTCAATTAGGTTTGAACTATCAGCTCAAAGGTAATTTTCCAAAGACCAATGGAACAGCAGTGCATCTCTCAAACAGTTAGATCTCCTTGGAGTGAATTTTTCTGAAAATTTGCCTGAGTCTATTGGTTATCTAAGTTCAATGCGTGACTTGCGTCTTCGAAGTTGCAACCTTAGAGGGCCTTTTCCTGAATCTATTTCGAATCTTACTCGTATAGACTATTTGCACCTTCAAGATAACTCCTTGAATGGAACAATATCACGGTTGTTGCTAGCATATTTAATCCTGAGTTATAATCACTTTTCAGGTCAGCTCGAGGATTTCAAGTCCAATTCACTAGAATGGATTCTTTTACAAGGCAATCAGCTGCAGGGTCATCTTCCTAAGTCAATTCAAAACCTTGTGAACCTAACAGACCTTGGTCTTTCTTTCAATAATTTTAGTGGTCATGTGGATGTCAGCTTCTTTTCAGACCTCAAACACCTTTCCTATCTTACTCTTTCATATAATAATATCTCACTGACCAATAAGAACAAAGTTAATGTTACTTTGCCTGAATCTCTTAATTCGTTAGAATTGGCCGCATGTCAAGGGAAACAATTGGAGTTTCTAAGATCTGCAAAGAATCTTCTGTATTTGGATCTTTCAAATAATAAGATTCAAGGAAGAATTCCAGATTGGGCATGGTCCAACTGGATATCATTGGTGTATCTTAATATATCCCACAACATGCTGACAAGTGTGGATTCCATTCCTCTTCTATTGATTTGCGGTCCAATTTGCTTCAAGGCTCACTACCTATTCCACCAATTTCCACAGAATACTTCTTCATATCCCATAATAAACTCAGTGGCCAAATCCCTTCGTCTATTTGGAATTTAACATCACTGATAATGCTGGATTTTTCCAGAAACAATTTGCGTGGAGAAATTCCGCAATGTTTGGAAATATCACTGCCCTCCAGGTTTTGGATATGCACCACAACAATCTTTCTGGGAATATTCCAACAACTTTCCGCAATGAAAGTTCACTGAGAAGCCTCAACTTTCATGGCAATAAGCTGGAGGGGAAAATCCCACAATCCTTGACCAATTGCAAACAACTCAAAGTTGTTGATTTAGGACAATCACCTCAACGACACATTCCCCATGTGGTTGGGGACTCTGCCAAAGCTGAAAGTTCTAAGCTTGAGATCCATAAATTGCATGGCTCCGTTAGAATTGGAACTCTAACAACTCACAACTTGTTTCCTCAGCTGAAAATATTAGATCTCTCCTCCAATGCCTTCACAAAAACTTACCAACGAGTCTGTTTCAACACTTGAAAGCCATGAGGACAATTGATCAAACGATGAACGCACCAAGTTATGGAGGATATCCATATTACGAAGACTCGGTAGCTGTCATATCCAAGGGATTTGAGCATGAAATTGTGAGAATCTTGTATTTGTACACATATCGATCTTTCAAATAACAAATTCGAAGGACATATTCCATCTATTGGAGATCTCATTGCACTCCGTGTGCTGAATATCTCACATAATAGATTGGAAGGTCCTATACCGCGATCACTTGGAAGTTTATCTTTGGTTGAATCATTGAACATGTCAAGTAACCATCTTGTAGGAGAGGTACCAGCAGAATTTGCTTCTCTTACATCTCTTGAAGTCTCAAATCTCTCCTACAATCATCTCGAAGGGTGAATTCCTCTAGGAAATCAATTCTCTACTTTTGAGATCAATTCATCTGAAGGCAATGATGGATTACGTGGATTCACTATTTCAAAAGATTGTGGCAATGATCGTGTCTCGGGAAGAACTGATTCCTTATTTGGACAGCCAGATGATGAAGAAAGCGTTTCTGAATTTTGGGGTGATTTTTGGAAAGCTGCTCTTACGGGGTATGGAAGTGGACTCTGTATTGGATTATCCATAATATACTTCATGATTTCAAGTGGAAAACAGATATCGCTTGCAAGACTCATTATACTTCTGGAACACAAACTAATGATGAGAAGGAGAAAGAAGCAGCGGAGGCAAAGGAATCACAGAAGAAGAAATAATCAATTCTAGACAAGTTATAACTTCAAAACTTCAGGTAACTAATTGATGCTTTATACTAAGCATTTTTTCATTTCCAATAATTTCAATAAGTAGAAGATTTTGAAATGATCAACCTCAGTTGATGTTTAACTGCTAAGATATTTGGGTTACAGCACGGAGCTGGTGTCAATGAAAGTGGAGAAATGGAAGAAAAGGTTATGGCAATGAATGGACACGAATGCTATTAAGTTTTTAAGCAATAATAATGGTGTAACTGAATATTTTCATTGAACAGTAGTAAATGTGGCTTCAATTCTTACTCTATACTATAAATTACAAATTTATGCAGTGTATTCAAAACTGTGTTTCTGTCGATTGGAAACAAGATATATAGTCCAATAATACTTGCTCCAAAAACAAATTCTGAAACAAAATATAAAGAGATACAATATGCAAAATCGGTGCAAGACTCATTGACGTTTAATTTTATCATAATATTCGAGTATGAGATACTTGAAACTCATATAACTATAAGATGTTGCTAGTTTCATCAGTTATAATGAACTAGTTTCCATGAGAAAAATAGTATAAACAGATTTAGCCCGAGGGCGTGGACACATCACTCTGGCATTATTTCACTGTTTTGATTCCAGTTAATGTCAAAATGACTGCACCTTAATAGTGTGCTGTCGATAAGATAAAGACAAACAGTCTCAGTGAATATTTTCATTATAAAAGGAAGCATTTTAGAAGAAAAAATATAAAGAGGGAATACGCAAAATCGGTCTGAGACTCATTGTAAGTTTAATATTATCATAATATTCGAGTATGAGAGATCTGAAACTTAAATAACTATAAGAGTTGTTAATTGCACCAGTTATAATGAACTAGCTTCCATCGTCACTATACCAAAGTCCAGTTCTTGCTATTACTGTTATCCACACATCTATACTGGAATATATTGTCGACATGCTGTGTCACACAGTTCGTTTCAATTTTCTCTGAGAATGCTCAAGTTTTTTAAGCCTTCTAGATCATCATGTGAAGTAATCAAACTAAAAATACCACTTATTTTGAACAGACGAGTAAATATGAAGTAATATGTGTCGCATCTTTGTTTACATGAATGATGAAATTGCCTCAACTAAGTCTTAATGCAAATCAACTCTTAACTCCATGGAATTTAAAGTAAAGAGTGTGTCGTAGTAACATCAAAATTGAAAAATAAAAGTGGAAGGGAAATAATTGCTAAGTGACTTCCATTTGAAATTTCCATAGCAATGACTTGGAAATTTTGCAAGTAAAGACCAACGGAAAACATGCTTTCTCCAAATTTCGCAAATTCGTCTGCGCTCCCTTTTTTCACACAAGTTTTCTCTCATTCACACTTCATCTATTCATACATCATCAAAGAAAATGTCCTTAATGTCATGCCTCGAGGCTACACCGTGGACGTGGCTGACACTCAGACACCATTGTTGGTTGCCAAGCGAACCACTTGGTTCAACTCACTTATTCAATTAGCGGAAGATTCAATAAAACAAAAGAAAGTACTCAAGTGGGCATGCAAATTCTCATGTAAAATAATTTTATTTCTTGTATTAAAATAACTCAATGTTTCACTTGAAGTAAATAATAACAGTTCTTCAAAATTGACTACGAAAGTAAGACAGACTCTACTATTATCTATCTAACTCAGTCTATGAAGCCTCTATCAACTCATAAGAAGGTGTGAAGACATGTTCAAGGCTATCTCAAGACAATAAAAAAGGAATGAACTAAAATAAAAGGGTTCCTCCGAAAGTAAGGAGGTCTCACCACTGTCTGCGACTGATTAGATCTTCAACGAAGTACTTACTGAGGATCTCTAAAACTTGTACCTGCGTCATGAAAGATATAGCACCGAGTGACGTCAGTACGTGGAATGTACGGCATGTAAGATGGCCAAAAAGTACTAAGAACTGGATACTCATTTATAAATTGAATTTTTAGATAGCTTAATTGACAAAAGTATGTCATGCAAGTAAAATGTATATTTTTGGACTTGTTTAAAAGTGCAACCTAATATAAAGAAATAATAACTTTAATGCATTAATGAACACAACTCAATATATAAAAATTATGCTACTCAAATGCTTCTGCAAATAGCTCAACTCAATTAAATATGCAACATAATAAAAAGAAATACTTTAATAAAGAAATAGTAAATCTTAGTGTGTCAAATAATAAACTTTACTTCTTGGGAGTTTCTCTAACCGACAACCATCACTATGAGTTTCATAATGATACAACGTCGTGCCATGTTGCCAAAGCCATCCCATACTTTGCTAGGATAAGGGACGAAAACTAGGGGAGTAGATCCATACCAACACTAGGTCATCTCAATGGCAAGTGAGTAGTTTTACTCTTCGTACAATCCTATCCTACACCGGCTGCGTAGTTTATTAGTTCGAATTATTATTTTTTTCACTCATATTGATGCTCAATACTACTCCCAAAAGCATTAATTATATGATCATACTTAAAAGAATATTCTTGCTCAAAGTATTAGTTTCTTCTCTTTGGGACTTAGCCCAACTTAGCATTCTCTTAAACTTTTCTCAAAACTGTCTAAAATCGTAGGCTTCAAGCTTCACTATTCATAAAATACTTATACTAATACTTTACTTGAGTTTGAAGCATGATTTCGAACTTCATAGATTTTCGTAGTAACTTCAGAGCTTAAATAATTTAACAATTAAAAGTAGTATCTCAACTTATGACCCCAATTTAGTAGAAAAATTTAGTAAATCTCATGCTTTTCTTCTAAACTCATTAAATAATGCATTATCTAATCAAAATATGTTCCTCAAAATATAACTCTTTGGACTCAATAAAATACATATATAATATTAGTTTAAATTACTCTTTCATCAATGCATAGAAAAGTCATCATCTTTAGTAGAACATACAAAACCTTTATTCAAAATACTTGTTTAATGCATGAAATCATAAATCTCAGTATCAAAAAATATATAAGAAAGTCATGATCATCAACTTTATTATGGTTCATGGGAAAGTATCCACGATCAAAAATTCCAATAATATAAAATACAAAAATAATAACAATCTCAGTGCATGAATACATCTAACTCAATGGAAGAGGAATTAACTCATCAGAATTCTAGACTTAGGGTAAAACTCTACTTGAACTTAATTACAGAGAATTAACACGTGGGGCGCATGGATAAACTCAATCCAGCACTATGAGTAGCCTTACATACCTGGAAAGTTGATATTACAATTGAAAATTGATGAATACTAGCTTTCTTGGAGAAAACCCTCCATCTTGGCAGTTCTTTTAAAGTGAAAGAACTTGGAAGGACATTGGTTGAAGGAATTCTCTTTGATTCTTGACTTAGAATCTTTAGGGTTCTTGATGAAGAACCCTAATTCTTGAAAAAGAAGAATCAAGAAATCCTTTCTTGGGATTCTTGAATTCGTTTTCTTAAAACCCAAAGTTATGATTTAAAATCTTATTAGAGATTCATGAATAGATAAAAAAAAATTAGGTTGTATAGCTTGAAAGTTATAAAGAATAACTTAGCTTGATGGTAAATCCTGAAAGCTAATCCTAACTTGATGACTTTCTTGATGATTCTTGAGCGTTTATGTTTAGGAGTGAAGGAAAGGATTTTTAATTATGAAAACTGATGTTTTATGCGGTTTAGAATTTTAAATAGACCCCAAAAAATTTTAAGGTAAAATTACCCTCAAAATAAAAAGAAAAAAACATCATTGGCTTATCTAGTAAGGGTCCACGTCAGGTCCGAGACGTCCTCCGGGCGCGGACCTTCAGACAACTCTGTATTCCTTCACTAAAATGATCATAACTTTCTACTCCGAACTCTAATTAAGGCAAAATTGAATGTGTTGGAAATCTAATTCAATTATCTTCAATTTGATTTATTATAGGTCACCTAATTCATTATGCTTTAGAAGATATGGTTATCTGAAGTTGACCCATCTATCTACTCATACGAAAACTTAGTTGGTAGAGATTCGTTGGACTTGGCTTGATGTAGAAGATCCCTTATACTCGTTTATTGAACTTGGGAGAGGTTGGGGAATGACCAAAAGGCCCTTCTCATAAAGAAACAAATTTCACCTTGTGACATCATGTCCCCATCACGTCAAGGGCGCGGACAGGTGCATTTTCGCGAAAATTCTCAACATACATTATTTCCATGAAATTTAAGAAAATCCCAAGTTTAGTTCGCACCCTAGGTGCATCGTGCCCTGGGCACACTCATACTAACCCGGATTTAATTACGAGAAATTATTTTCTGACTTGGTTGTTCTAAAATCGAGTCGAGGCTATTTACCCACTCCATTTATCGTCCTGATTGCAAATCTGGTCTCGGATTTTTCGTTGGAGCTTGGAAAGACACTTTATGCGCATGATTCCATAGTTAATTTGGTAATTTTCGTGGAGTGTTACGTTATCTCCCCCTTGGGATCATTCTGTCACGCCCAAAGTCCCATTAGGGCGGACTAACACCCGTTGTCGATAAGGCTCGGGAGAACCAATCTTTACCCATGCGCTTGCTATACATATTATAAAGGATTTCTATATTTGACATGCATTTAAGAAAATAAACAGTGATAACAAGGTAAAAGGAAATGTATATGGCTAAGCCGTTGGGGCCACATTGTCTAAAGTACGAGACATGACCACACTTTAATTTACATAGTCTACAAAACCACTAGATAAGGAAAAGTATCAAATAAGGGTCGGGACAGGCCCTTTCTCGACTAACTATACAATACAAAAAATAAGCTCTGGACACACAAAGCTCTGAAGCAACCTAGAGCTTGGTAACAGCAGTTGGATATCCTGTACTTCTACTGGGAGATCTACTAGCACATGTACCAGCAGCATAAATATAGGTCCCCCATAAGAGAAGTCAGTACAAGATAATATACTGAATATGTAGGGCAGGAAATATTATATATGAAGTAACAACTCTAATGAAACTATGCACTGGTGTAGGATAAGAGACCACCTTTAGTTATACTGTGGTATCACGTATTTTATGTTCTTTTTATTACTTTACCTTTTACTATATAATCTGTGCACAATATGTAATACAAATGACCAACTGATCAGTGGTAAATCTATATTAGGATCGGCCCTAGATAGGCTTTTCCTTTCACCCCTTGGGCTAACCCTCGTGATAGGATCGACCCTGGCTAGGTGATTCTTCCACCCCTCGAGTTACCACCCATCAATAAACAATATACTTTATCTTTCAATACCTTTGGGATGATTCTTTTAGTGGTCATAATATTGGAACTGGAGGACTTTACATACAGCATATGACATGTAAATAATCACAAAATACAACGCCATAATGAAAGGATTAGGTTACACAAATAATGAAATACATAGGAGGTAGAACAACACATGAACTTTATTTAGTAGAACGAAATCGTGTATCTTGGTATCCAAGTATGTATGCAGGTTTGCAAGTGACTATGTATGGAAGCATATAAACATGTGAAAGAGTGGAGAGATAGTTGTTTGTTATGTCAAAGTAGATAAGAGCCTCTATGTACCAAGGAAGGACCTAGGTTGTCATGCCAAGTAAAACGAAATCGAGTAGCCTTACATACCCGTTGTATGACCTCGTTATTACCTCGAGATAACCTTTCCTTCCTCTAAATATTTATCTATAACATAGTAGGTGATAAAACTAGCATTAGCAGCCAATAAATGCGTGGCGGCCCAATCTCATAAAAAAATAACATACGGGCAGCAAGCGGATAATTATAAACCCGAGCGTATTCTTTCAACCTTTCCGCCCCTAATCGTATTTTATAATACACGTTCTCATATACATATCATTTGCAGCCTATTTTAGTTCCATAACATTATTACAATAGCCCACAAAGCACAGCACATAACAATTCTACGTAACATACAAATAGGCGGCATAACATTACACTCCTTCGCTACACGTTGACGTCGACAATCTCGAACCTGTTTCAACTTTAACCAAACTATTCTCAACATACATATACATAAAAACAGCCTTTAGTCTTAGAACAGTACCAAAGCAGTCATTGAGGACGTGAGGCAATAGCCTTCCATCCATCAGCCCATAAGTTCGTACTAAGAACACAATTGCGATATCCCATAAGAACTCCCTTTTGCGGACTGTAAAAGTGGTGCAGCAGCATAGTTACATCACTAAAAAATTATACCTTGTTAAGAAAATGAGTCTTACTTCATAATTCAGCCAACCAAGAAGAGAAAATCCTCTTGAATAACAAGAAAAGTTCACAACAATCTTTAGGACACATTGTTGTCCAAATTTCCAGCACAAACATAACTAGCGTATACTTGTTGTTTGTCATGGGATAAGTATAACAAATACATGGATATTTCCACTTACCTTAGCCTTCAACATTCAAGTTTTCTTCAAGAACCCTAGAGGGTTATATTGGCTGCCTTGTGAAGTAAAGTAAAGAGAAAACAAGACTCTTTAGGAAAGCTGAAAATTGTTTCAAGTGAAATGACTTAAGGGGTTGTTTTTGAGCCCTTATAAAGAGTCTCTTTGGCCGACTTTCTCTTGAACTTTTGACCATATATTAGTACATATTAAAAAGCTAGTGATGGCAGCAGCTTGGCCCTCATACTTGGGCCTAAATGGGTCTCAAACTTGATGGGCCTTGGCTGCCCATTTTTCCTAATTCCTCTTCATTTAGTTTGGGCCCAATTAGTCAAGTGGGTTGTGATGTAGTTGGACCCTTTTGATAACCTTCTTGGGATGAAAATATAGTCCATTAATGATGCTAAAACTTGGGCTAAGGTTACACCCTTAACACAGACTTTATTCATAATCCGACTTGAAAACATTTGACGTCGGTCCTCGTCTCCGTTTATTTAGCAATTTAAGCTAAGCAAGTAGGTGACTCACCTGCTAGCTTCCTAAGTCCTACAAGCACCTCAATTATCTCACTTTGTTTAGGGTTATGATCTCCTGAATTTGATATAAAACTTATTTACACTCGACCCTCTTCAGCGTTAGACATACATATCGCCCTCTAATTTGAGATTCAAGCACTTTTAAAAATGGGCGTTAATTTGACCAAACCATATCATGTTTCATTTGCATAGTACTAGTATTATAATATGTGGGGTGTTACATCCTCCCCCCCATGGGAACATTTACCCTCGAATGTTAGCACAATTGGATAGCTTAACCAAGTTTAAATCTTTATTTACACAAACTTTTGACAACACACTAAGTATTCAATCACATGTACCTATTAGTGTCCCAATTCTGCATGCTGGACTTCCTCTTTAGCTTCAAATAAGTAAGGGTATTTTAATTTCATTGCGTCCTCAGCCTCCCATGTTATTTCTTTTGCTTGTTGGTTCCTCCAAACTACCTTCACTGAAGTTATTTCTTTATTCCTTAGCTTCTTAATCTTGACGATCTAGAATAGCAACAGGTACCTCTTCATAGGTGAGATTTCCTGTAATCTGCATATCCTCAAATAGGAGTGATGTGGGAGGTTAACCTATACATTTTTGAAGTATTAAGACATGAAAAACTGGATGAACCATTGAAAGCTCCTGGGGTACCTCTAGTTCATATGCAACCTGCCCGAACCTCTTAATAATTCTATATGGCCCTATGTAAAGTGGGCTCAGTTTTCTTTTCTTACCAAATCTCATAACCGCTTTCATTGGAGACACCATTAAAAATACCCAATCCCTTACTGAGAATTTCAGTTCTCTCCTTCTAGCATCCGCATATGATTTGTGACGACTTTGGGCTGTTTTTAGCCGCTGATGTATTACCTTAACTTTTTCCATGGCTTGTTGTACTAGATCTGGCCCAAGAAAGGTGGTTGCACCCACTTCAAACCATCCAATTGTCGACCTACATTTCCTCCCATACAAAGCTTCATGAGGGGCCATCTTGATACTCGCGTGGTAGCTATTATTATAGGCAGATTCAATAAGTGGCAAATGGTCCACCCAACTACCTTTAAAGTCTAATGCACAAGCTCGCAAGATATCTTCAAGTGTCTAAATAGTGCGTTCTGCTTGACCGTCTGTTTGAGGGTAGAATGCTTTACTCAAATTCACTTATGTCCCTAAACTCCTTTGGAAGGACTTCCAAAACTTTGTAGTGAATTGAGCTTCTCAGTCAGATATAATGAAGACTAGGACTCCATGTAGCCTGACTATCTCTTTGAGGTATAGCTTGGCATACTCTTCAGTCGTATAATCACTTCTAACTAGCAAGAAGTGTGCTGACTTTGTGAGTCTGTCAACTATTACCCATATGGAGTCAAACTTCTGAAATGAGCGAGGCAACCCGGTAACAAAATCCATATTGATCATATCCCACTTCCATGTTAGAAGCTCTATACACTGCATATAACCTCCTAGCTTTTGTGTTCTACTCTCACTTGTTGGCAATTTGGACATTGAGCCACAAATTCTGCAAGGTCCTTCTTCGTGCCTCCCCACCAAAACACTCCCTCCAGGTCATGGTACATCTTAGTTGATCCTGGATGGATGGAATATGGGGAATGATGGGCTTCTTCCATTATCCTCTTTCTTAATCCAATAATATCAGGCACACATAATCTATTTTGGCAGTAAAGTACTCCATTTTGTGTAAGGTCAAAGCCCTTTATCGTACCATGACTCACGTTTTCCTTATGCTTTCGTAGAACAAGACCCTCGAACTGTTTTTCTTTCACCTCCTTTACTAATGAAGAGGCTGATGCATTATGTACAATAACCCCTTCCTTTGGAGTTTCAAGAATGCAAACTCCCAAATTGGCTACCTGACGTAGATCCTTAGCCACTCCTTGACTTACCACAACATGATCACCAGTATTCATGGTTGCCTTACGACTCAGAGCATTGGCTACCATATTTGCCTTCCCCGGGTGGTAAAGTACATCAAAGTCATAATCCTTTATTAGCTCTAGCCATATCCGTTGTCTTAATTTTAGGTGTTTCTGCTTAAATATGTATTGTAGGCTCTTATGATCAGTATATATGTCAACATGAACCCCATACAAATAGTGGCGCCATATTTTCAGAGCAAACACAACCACTGCTAGCTCAAGATCATATGTTCGATAGTTTTTCTTATATGGTCGTAGTTGTCTAGATGCATAAGCAATTACCCTACCATTCTGTGTCAGTACACACCCTAAGACAACTCCTGAAGCATCACAATACACTGCATACCCCTCGGTGCCTTCTGAGAGTACTAGCACAGGTGCAGAAGTCAACTTATTTTTCAGCTCCTTGAAACTCCTTTCACATGTATCATTCTATTGCAACTTGGTTGCTTTATGTGTCAACTTTGTTAGAGGTGCAGAATAGAAGAAAAACTTTTAACAAACCTTCTGTAATAACCTTCCAACCCTAGAAAGCTTTGAACTTCCGTGGGTGTCGTAGGCCTTGGCCAATCTTTCACAGCCTCTATCTTTTGTGAATCAACCCTTATTCCCTCGTCAAACACAATATAACCCAAGAATGCCACTGGTTTTAGCCAAAATTCACATTTAGAAAATTTGGCATACAACTGTCAATCATGAAGAACCTGTAACACTTGTCATTAGTGATTTTCGTGGTCCTCTTCTGATCTTGAATATACCAAAATGTCATTTATAAATACCATCATGAACACATCCAAGAATGGCTTAAATACCCTGTTCATCAGATCTATAAAAACTGCTAGTGCATTCGTTAGCCCAAATGACATAACAAGAAATTCAAAGTGACCATAGCGTGTTCTGAAAGCAGTCTTAGGTATTTCTTTCTCCTTCACCCTCACTTGGTGATAACCTGATCTCAAATCAATTTATGAAAAGCATTTAGCACCCTTTAACTGATCAAATAAATCGTCAATCCCGGGGAGGGGGTATTTATTCTTAGTTGTCACCCTATTCAATTGTTCGATAGTCGATACACATTCTCAAGGTGCCATCCTTTTTGAGTACAAATAACACTGGTGCACCCCAAGGGGACACACTAGGTCTTATAAAACCATTCTCCAATAAGTCTTTTGACTGCTCTTTTGATTCACGCAACTCTGCCGAGGCCATTCTATGTGGAGGGATGGAAATAGGTTGAGTTCCTGGAAGTAAGTTAAGACCAAAATCTATTTCTCGTTCTGGAGGTAAGCCTGGAAGTTCTTCAAGAAACATATCAACGAATTCATTCACTATTGGAACTGATTGAAGGGTTGGTGATTCTGCCTCCATATCCCTCACACTAACTAAATAACATATATACCCCTTAGATATCATCTTTCTGGCCTTAAAATAGGAGATAAACTTACTCTTTGGTGTCCCAATATTGCCTTCCCATCCAAGAACTGCCTCATTTGAAAAGTGGAAGTACACTTTCTTAGTTCAGCAATCCATGGTGGCATAGAAAGAAGCTAACCAATCCATACTCATCATAACATCAATTTCCACTATTCCTATCTCAATAAGGTCATCCAATGTATCACAGTCACAAACAGTTACTATACAGTCATAATAAACCCTTCTAGCCATAATAGATTCACCGGTTGGTGTGAACACTTCAAATGGTTTGTTCAATAATTTGGGTGTTCTCTTAAGCTTCCCAACAACTAGTGGAGTAATGTATGATAGTGTAGAACCAGAGTCAATTAATGCATATACATTATGTGAAAAGATGGACAATGTACCTGTGACCACATCAGGTGAAGCTTCAAAATTTTGCCGACTCCCTAGAGCATAAGTGTGATTCTGGACTCCGCTAGAGCTAGATGCCCCTCTAAGACCTCTACCATGACCTATAGGTGCTTGTTGATCTCTACCTACTGACGATGATGATGCAACAGCTGATCCAATAGGTTGTGTTATCTCACCCATACGTCTGCTCGGGCAATCTCTCATCATATGCCCTGGCATACCACACCAATAACAAGCGTCTATCCCAACATGACATATACATGAATGACTTCTTCCACACTATTTAAAAGGCTGCGTAGGGGTCGTCTGCTGGCCTGATGAATATCCCGTTATCCGGGCGCCTTGCCCTTTACTTCTTGGACGAAGAAGATTTCTCCTAGACCCCTGAAGTTGTGGTGGAGCACTGGCTGCAGGGTAGGGGAATGATGGCCTAGGAGGTCTATTGGAAAACTGAGGCCTAATCTCACCTTGGGATGGTGTAAGCTGCCCTGTAGACCTGGCCTCTTGGCCTTCCCCCTTTCCAACCCTTGTGTCCTTCTTCTTTGCCTCTGATCCTCCAATTTCTGTGCAAAAGCTTGCATTCTCGCTATATCCATGTCTTTGTTCAAGGAAGAAATGGTACAGTCTCTGACCAGATACATATCCAATCTATCCACATATTAATGATCTCTATTTGCCGTAGTAGCAACTACAATAGGAGCATACCTGGCCAGGGAATTAAATTGAAGGCTATACTCCCTCACGCTCATGTTCCCTTGGTGGAGATTTAAGAACTCATCTTCACGAACCTCCCGGATCTCTAATGGTAAGTAATGGTCAAGAAATGCCTCTTTGAACTCCTTCCAGGTAGTTGGGGGTGCATCTATACCCTTAGATTGCTTCCAAGCTTTATACCACAATATAGCCACACCCTTCAACCTATATGTCACTAACTCGATAGCTTCTGTACTACTCACATGCATAACATCTAAAGTGCGCTGAATCTGATCAACAAAGTCTTGGGGATCTTCATTAGGATCTGACCCAGTGAAGGATGGAGGGACCAAATTAAGGAAATCATGTATCCTTGTGCCAGCTGCCCTATTCGCACCACCTACACCTATAACCGGACCTTCCTGTCTTTGACTTTGGCTAGCAACTCTACATGGGTCAATAGTTGGACTGCATTTCTCAAATCCTGCACGCTAGCATCGATAGGTGGTTCTGGGGGAATTTCACTACTTCCGGGTTTATCAAGAGATGGAGGAGTTGGAGTTGTCTGTGACAGAGACTCCTTTTGAACCTCATTTCATTGTCTCACCTGACTGGGTATACCAACCACCACTTCTACTCCCTTCCATTTACCTTTGTTTTTCCTGGTTTCTTGCATACTTGCTGTACAACAATTTAGGAGTTAGACATAATGCACTTATTACACTTGGCTCTATGGCACGATCTAAAGAATGAAAAGAAAGTAACAACTCCTAAATGTCACGTAGCCTCCTGCTTATAAATGTGGTGCACAACACATCGATAAACAAGATTCTACATAGACACGACTTTGTAGACTCCCTAGGATGACCCGCTCTGATACCACTTCTGTCACGTCCAAGGTCCCGTTAGGGCGGACTGGCACCCATTGCCGATAAGGCTCGGGCGAACCAACCTTTACCTATGCGCTTTCTATATATATTACAAGGGATTTCTACATTTGACATGCCTTTAAGAAAATAAACAATTATAACAAGCTAAAAGGAAATGCATATGGCTAGGCCATTGGGACCACGGTGTGTAAAGTATAACACATGAACACACTTTAATTTACATAGTCTACAAAGCCTCTAGATAAGGAAAAGTATCACATAAGGGTCGGGACAGGCCCCGCCTTGACTAACTATACAATACAAAAGTATAAGCTCTGACACACAAAGCTCCAAATCAACCTAGAGCTTGGTAACAGCAGCTGGATATCCTGTGCTTCAACTGGGGAGATCTACTAGCACATGTACCTGCAGCATGAAATGCAGGTTCCCCGTAAAGGATGTCAGTACAAGATAATGTACTGAATATGTAAGGCAGGAAATACTATATATTAAGTAACAACTCAAATGAAACTATGCACTAGTGTAGGATAAGAGACCACCTTTAGTTATACTGTGGGATCACGTACTTTATATTCTTTTTATTACTTTACCTTTATTGTATAATCTGTGCACAACATGTAATACAAATGACCAACTAATCAATGGTAAATCTATATAGGGATCGGTGCTGTCTAGGCTTTTCTTTTCACCCCTTGGGCTACCCCCGGTGACAGGATCGACCCTGGCTAGGTGATTCTTCCATCCCTCAGGTTACCACCCATCAATAAACAATATACTTTATCTTTCAATTACTTTTGGGATGATTCTTTTGGTGGTCATAATATTGGAACTGGAGGACTGTAGATGCTCTACAGCATGTGACATGTAAATAATCACAAAAGACAACACCATAATGAAAGGAGTAGGTTACACAAATAATGAAATGCATAGGATGTAGAACAACACATGAACTTTATTTAGTAGAACGAACTTGTGTATCTTGGTGTCCAAGTATGTATGCAGGTTTGCAAGTGACTATGTGTGGGAGCATATAAGCATGTGAAAGAGTGTAGACATGGTTGTTTGTTATGTCGAAGTAGATAAGAGCCTCTATGTACCAAGGAAGGACATAGGTTTCAAGCCAAGTAATACGAAATCGAGTAGCCTTACATACCTCGTTGTATGAGGTCGTTATTACCTCAAGATAACCTTCCCTTCCTCCAAATATTTATCTATAATATAGTAGGTGATAAAGCTAGCATTAGCAGCCAATAGATGCATCTTGGCAGCCCAATCTCATAAAAAAACAACATACGGGCAGCAAGTGGATAATTATAAACCCGAGCGTATTCTTTCAACCTTTCCGCCCCTAACCGTATTTTCTAATACACATTCTCATATACATATCATGTGCAGCCTATTTTATTGCAATAACAGTCTTACAATAGCCCACAAAGCACAACACATAACAATTCTACGTAACATACAAATAGGCGGCATAACATTACACCCCTTCGCTACACTTTGACGTCGACAATCTCGAACCTGTTTCAACTTTACCCAAACTATTCTCAACACATATATACATAAAAACATCCTTAAAACAGTCTTAGAACAATACCAAAGCATTCATGAAGGACGTGAGGCAATAGCCTTCCATTCATCAGGCCATAAGTTCGTACTAAGAACACAATTGCGATATCCCATA
>JAPFFP010011895.1:0-17106 GCA_026153255.1 Solanum medicagineum
CCTCTTCGCTTTTTATGGTTACTTCATTCATCTGCTTGGCTAATGCCTCTTGGTTAGCCAATAAATTCTCCAGCTCTGCCAATGATGGTTAAGTAGGCCATCCTCTCACAGCGGTTATAAATACGTTATACTCGGACCTTAGACCGTGGATGATAATTCTTTGCATCCTTGCCTCACTCACCTTCTTTTCAGGTGAAAGTTGAGATATCTCACGGCAAATAGATTTCACATTGGTGAAATACTGAGAAATAGGTAGACTTCCTTGTGAGATACCTGCAAGCTCATTTTCCAAGAGCTGGAGGCGTTTTTCATTCTTCTTTGAAAATAATTTTTTTCCAAAGTCTACCAGGCTGCCTTTGGTGTTTTCTCATCACGGATGTGCTCTAATAGGTCCTCCTCGATTTGTAGTCTTCAGTATAAATAAAGCCTTCCCGACCTTGATGTTCCATTTTCTCAAGGCTTCGGCATTTTCCTTCGGTGGAGGAGTTGTATCACTGCCAGTGACTACGTCCCATAAATTCTGACCTTGTAGGTAGGATTCTATACAAGTCTACTAATAACCATAGTTGTGGTTATTGAGCTTCTTGATTCCACTGCTCGTGCTTGCAAGATCTGTCATCATGACGTCCAACGTCAAGTAAACTTGGTCCCAAACCGATGAGCTTTCACAGTTCCTAACTGTGCTTCGATAGAGTCTCCCTTAGAGCGTCGATGTAAACGTCCAACGTTTATCGATATTTTCCTCCACTGGGGACGATCCTGAACAGCCTTGCTCTGATACCAATTGTAGAAAACTTTTACGAGCCCAACTCACCCACTATAGAGGACCTAGATGTACTACACACACTACACCAACTCTTTGACGTTGGTTGGCCTTTGATTTTATAAATCCTTAGTGCACAATAATACTTAGGCGGCAGTGCCGACCATATATCATTCAGGCGGCATAACCGACCATATATCACTCAGGCGGCAGAGCCGACCATATAAAAATAACAGCAGTGCACTAAGAACTTAAAAAACAGACTAAGGCTTAACCGGGAAACTTAAGAGAAGAGAACACTTTTATTAATATAAAATACAATTACAATATTATTTACTTACCTCACTATTTTTCTCTTCTCTACCTATAAACTCTCTTTCTCTAACTCACACTCTTGACACTCTTTTCTCACTTCTTCACTCCTTGCACAAATGGTAGAACTTACCCCTATTTATAGATTCTAGTAGCCAGTGGATTGTTGACATATGTCAACACCTTAGCCATTTATTATTCAAAAATATCTAGATTCTTCTAACATTACAAATATCTAGATTTTTTTATGGATACTTCTACACTCCTACTAATTCCATATTATTCTAGAGTATTCTATAGAACTCTACAATACTCCTTACCTCTCCTAATTTCTCGAGAAAATTCTAGACATGTTTAAAAGTAGCTAGTGTATTCTTTAACAGTTTTCTTGTACGTTAGTCTGCGGCGATAACAAGAATAAAGTGTGTCAAATTTGTTTAAATCTTACACATCCTCATGATACACATACATCCTATCTGCTTGCGTTGCCAATTAATGTTGTTTACTATGGTTGGAGCAAGTGGCTTCACCCTTGTTTTAGCTGGGATTAAAACTGTACTTTATCCTGCTTATCTAGACCTTTTTCTTAAGAGAGAGGTGTCTCCTCGCCCATCCTCTTTCTATCTCTTTGTTGATCTCAATTTTCCTATTCTGCGGCCTTTCCCCTCAAAATCAATTTTGTGCACTAGATCGACAAACAGCTATAATTGTGTTCTTGATAGTATAGGCCCTAGGCCCTCCTACAGTTATAGTATTAAAGACATATACACATCAGAATTACATAAAGCGATTGCTATCAGAACCTGAGAAATTTTCAATGCAATCGAACACAATATCAAGTATTTTTTTCAGTTACATATCTATTCTGTTGATTGAAGGAGTACCAAATATGGTACTAAGATAGATTAATTCATCCGATATTGTGACAAATTTGCAATCTTGTGTTATCGAAAAATGCAAATGAATTAGGCAGCATACATGGTTACTCAAAAAACCAAATAATACTTTGGAGGTATCCAACAATGAACAAGGTACTTCACCTATGTTTTCAAAATGTTACTCTGCAGCCAAAATGTCTATGAACCTATGTTTTATTTTTTGAAATATCATGTTGTACTAGTTTCAATATGTGTTTGTTTTCTTTATTATCGCAAATAGCTACCCTGACTAACCATATATATAGAGTCTTATATCTTGCCATATCTCCTGATGGACAAGTAGCTAAACAAAACAAGTTAATATTTACTATTTATTTGTATGAACTTGTAAGTTAGTTGCAGTAGCAGCGGCTTTATTTCCTCTGTTCTTATGTTTCAAACTGGTATTATCATCTTTGCAGATGATTGTGACTGGAGTTGTAGATGAAACACTTTTGTTCTGGAATGATTTTGGTTAAACATTCCATATTTAGTATTCATTACTAAGATGTGATAGCTAACAGAATTGGGTCAACCTATTCCTTGTGGGTAAATATATTGCTAACGATCGTTCATATTTCTATAAGGAAGTATGTTTGAACATTATCAATCACCTTTGCCAACTAAGATCTCCAAATACTCCAAACACTAAATCTAACGCACTACATAAAATTGAGGGTAACAAACCAGATAACGAGATTTAATTCTCTGTTTTTCTCTGTTTTTTTTTTATATGGCGAGTCTCCAAATACTACAAGCACTTCCTTAGGACATAGAACACCTAATATTTTTGTCTAACATCAACAACCCTTAAGGGAATGGTTCAACAGATATCCACAATGTCGCGTTTTCTCAACAAGGGCCATTCATAAATTAGCTATCTAACCTAAAATTGATCAGAACTTCACCTGAACGCAAAACATATGATATGTACCTTGGAATCAGTTAACTATTCCAACCATTTCTTCTGTTAAAAGTTTTGGGATAAAGTTCAAAAACAATTTCACTATATTAATCTGGTCAAAAATAAGACATTAACTTAGAAAACTTTCCTATAATTATCACACTGAACTACTAAATATTTCTCATAAATATTGATTCTCTTCCACTTAGTTTTCTTCTACATTAGTCTGCGGTGATAGCAATAGCTACAATAAAGATGTAAGCACTCCAATAAACAAAAGAGTAAAAAGTGTCAAAAGAACGAATTGCATTAGAAACAAAAATAAAATCGGAGAAATCACTCACTGTTAGGCAAGAAAGTCGAGGCGGGAGGCGAGGTAGCAGGAAGCGAGGTGGTGGGAGACGCAGATGAGTTTCCCAGCATCAATCGACGGTGGTGCAGTAAGAGGAGGCGCTGCAGTGAGAGCGAGGATTTTTTTCCCGGTATTAATCGACGGCGGGAAAGGAGAAAGAGACCAATTTTCTAGCGGGAAAGGAGAAAGACCAATTTTAACTTTACTATTTTTTTCCATCTTAATAATCACTAATTTTTATTTATAATTTTTAACTTTATTTCAAGAATTAGATTTTTATTTTTTATTTTACTAAACATAAGAGACCTCACAAAGTCTCTTATTTTAAACGATCATTGCCTAAATTTAACTTTAAAAAAAGAACACTTTATTAGATTTTTAAAAATAAATTATTAGTTTTTATTTTAACAAATAGCGACCTCGTGAGGTCACATTTTTTGTCAAAGTCTTGATTGAATTTGACTAAAGAAACAAGAGACCTCTTGAGATCTCTTTGCTAAAAAAAATTGTAAAAAATTATTAATGCAGATATCGACCTCATGAGGTCTATTTTAGTGACCTATTTTTGAGGTATCTTTTTATAGTGTTTTTAGTGGTGACTTTCTAACAAGAATGTTACAAAGTCAGGTCCAAAGGAAGTAAAGGTCTTTTGACGTTTGCTACGCCTAGGGTTTTCCTCATTATGATCATTCTCCTTTGCTTTTTCTCTAGGCCGTTTAGTTCCTTTATTAGATGATTCATGTTCTTTTTAATACGGATATATTGTCTCAAAAAATTCAACATTATCTGATTCAATTACCATATTAACATGAATATCAGGATTTTCTGATCTATGCACCAGAAATTGATATGCTTTACTATTCAAGGCATATCCTATGAATACATAATTAACAGTCTCAGGTCCTATTTTTGTCCTTTTAGGTTTAGGAATTTGGACCTTAGCCAAACACAACCACAGTTTCAAGTATTCAAGGTTAGGCTCTCTTCATTTCCATTTTTCATATGGAATAGATTGTGTTTTGCTATGGGGAATTCGATTGGGTATTCTATTAGCCGTAAGGATAGCTTCCCCCCACAAGTTCTGGGGCAAACCTGTAAGGACCCGAATTTTTGTATAGCTTTAATGATGCTTGAAATTTGGTTCCAAAAAATTTTGGGCTAAGGTAACATCTTACGGAAGCCTCTACTCCTTTGTTACTATTCATTCTTATTCTAAACACTTAGCTTGTCGTTCATTTGCTCAAACGCTTCCCGAGTCCTCTTTTCGAACTCTAACCGGGGGTTTCCCATAGAATCTCCAAGTTCACTTTCAAGCCCTCAATTCAACTATATTTATATTGTTCAAGGTCATCGTAGGTCTCCTACATCAAGCCGAGTTCAAAGGAACTCCATTGGTTAAGTTTCTCACAAATACCAGTAGAAGGGTCAACTTTAAAGGGTCATATCTCTTAGCACAAAAGGATTTGGGTGGGCCACGACCTATCAAATTAGATCTCTTTGAGTTAGCTTTCCAATGCACTTAGTTTCACCTCATTTTGAGCTTGGATAAACAAGTTATGCCCTTTTTCGTAAGACCCTCCTGTGCAGTGTTGCCACACGGACACCTACATGGGCAATGAGGCTTCTCACGATCTGTGGGAACAACCTTGAGCCTGAAACGGCCATTTTTAGCCAAAGTATTAGGGTACGACCAGTGGTACTAGCCGTATGGCCTTCAAAGGTGAGGAAAATCCTAAATGTGGTCCGATATTGGTGTGGAGGAGCTATTTTGGTCAAGTATGGCACAACGGCTAACCACACGAGCTGTGCTGAGGGTGACGAGTTGTATGGGCGAGGGGAAAGTGGAGTCTTCAAGGTTGGTGTGGGGAGTTTTTGGCTAAGGTTGGTGCCACGCCCAACCCCACGAACCGTCATGAGGCTCACGGGTGGTTTATTCAATCGTGGGACTCACCTTGGTGTTAAAAAAATTCTAAGTATTGAGCCAAGTTCCAACTTCCAAAATTTTTGCTAAGTGTGGGTTCACGGCCAAGTTCATGGACCTTGTAATGCCACACGACCCGTGAAGCTGTTAGTGAAGTAACTTCGACCAAAATTTCTTTTAATGGCATTTTCATAAATTTTGTTATTTCTATTGGTCTTTGGGAATTCCTATGTCATTCAATGGTCATCTAAAGACCTAAAACGTATTTCAATCATTCAAAAACTCATTCCTCATATTTTACACCCTCTCCAAACAACTCTCAAAAGAACTCTTGGGATATTAACATTTGGAGCTAGGAAACTCAATTCTTCTTCAAATTCTTTGGGGATTTCATCATCTTGGCAAAGGTATGTGGTTTTGATCCTTGATTACCTTCTAATTAAGGAGACCCAAACTATTTTCAAGTATTCATGAATTTCTAGCTTACTTTAGATCGGGGTTTTGAATAATATGATTCCTTAAATTTAAACAGTATATGAGTTATGTTTATTTATTGATTTTAAGTTGATTTGAATTATAAAATGATGATTTATACCGATTTATGAAATTGTGTATATGTATGCCCCTTTTAATATTTGTTTATGCATGGGTGATCTTATGTTGGATTTAATATAGATTAAATGGTGGATTTACTTCAATTTCATATTATATTATTGATTTTAGATTTACTCCTAATTACCCATGCCTTCCTCATATCATTCATAGCATTTGCATTCATGACATTGGACTATTTTTTAGCAATTATGTTATGGGTTAAACCCAATTACTCTTTATGAAATGATTTTGATATGATATTGGTTATAACAAGAATGTGATCACATACATGTCTATGATTATGGCTCTTTAAGCATTTTAGGTGCTTGCACCATTTGGTATATGAATGGGCTATTCCTATGCATGAATATCATGACTATGAATTATGAATTTTGGCATTTGAGCCTAAGTATGAATTATTATGAATGGTGTTTGGCTTTTAAACCTATGTGTGCATTAAAATATTTTGAAAAAACTTGTATCTCTTTGAAAGCATGTATAAGTACGTATATTATAATCTTGTGGGATGACGACGTAGCACCAATGGAATGAGGGTTCCACTCTATTTTCTTGAACTATGTATCTAGCATATGGTCCTTTCCGAAATAGGGTTGCCCGTAAGGAAAGATGCCTCCGAAATGGGGTTGCCTATAAGGAGAAGAAATGATATGATATGATATGATATATGTGAAAATCCTATTCGAAATGGGGTTACCCGTATGGAAGGTTACTTCATATGAAATGGGGTTGCCCGTTAGGTGAAGTATGATTTACCTTTGGCAAGTAGACGACCTCTTTACCAATGAGGGGATTTCATCGGGATTCCAAGTAATAACTTGCTTGGTCTTACTTATGTCGATTGAGGTCACATCCCTACTATATATATGAGCATCATTTGCATTTCACGGATCATGAATTTCATAGCATCTTGCTATACTACATTTCTTGCCATATATATCTCTTTCTATATTATGTGTTCTTGCCATCTAACATTATATACAGGTTTTGGTAAGTTACATGTAATGCACGCCGCATACTTAGTACATTCAAACGTACTAATATATACTTTTGCCTACATGATCTCACTATGTAGGGATCGGAGATTACTTTCATACACCGTTCGATGGCTAGATCGAATTTTAAGACATTGGTTGTAGTGAGTCCTATTTTCCAAGGACAAGCTACCATTCCTCTACCTTAAGTTGCTTTTGTTTATGTTATTTATGCTTTGAGGGTGAGCCCGGAACATGTCTTGGCCCCCGTTCTATCTTATGACTAGAGGCATTGTTGGACATCTCGTAAAATCTCGTCAGATCTATGTGTTATGTGTTATATTTAAACCTTACGATCATGGTTATCTTTTGGTTATGACTATCGTAGATTGATTATTGGAATTATGATATGTATATATATGTTTGATATGGAAATGTGGAAGATCCTAAGTCCCGAATTGCACCCATAGTGTGAGTCATACTTACCCGCCTTTTAGTCATTATGTGATATATGTTATGTGAATTCATCCTAATCCCTTTCCCTAAGATATCCCCATAGCGTGAGTCCAACTTTTCCGTCCCTTAGAACTATGTGTTTAATTTTAAATACGTTTCCGAACCGATGATATAAATTTTGGTACTTTGAGGCTTGTTTGGGAACTCTCGGGTTCCCATTCGCCATGTCACTCCTAGACCCTAGGTCCGGGTCATGACAAAATCAGAACTTATTAACATGGTATTCATCATCTCTTTAAGTGTTCATTTTTTCCTTTCAGCAATTCCATTTGATTGTGGTGTGTAGGGGGCTGTTGTTTGATGAATAATGCATGTTTCAAATATATTTCCTCAAAAGGAGATTCATATTCTCCGCCCATATCACTCCTAATCATTTTGATCTTTTTGTTAAGTTATGTTTCAACTTCACTTTTGTACTGTTTGAATGCTTCAATTGCCTCATCTTTACTACTAAGTAGATAAACATAGCAGTATCGCATACAGTCGTCAATAAATGTGATGAAATTCTTCTTTCCACTATGAGAAGTTATTGACTTCATGTCACAAATATCTGTGTGAATTAAGTCTAAGGGATTTGAATCCCTTTCAACAGACTTATAAAGATGCTTAACATACTTAGATTCCATACATACTCGACATTTTGACTGTTTGGTTTCAAACTTTGGCAATAGATTCAAATTACTCATTTTTCGCAAGGTTTTATAATTTACATGTCCTAAACGTGAATGCCATAGATCATTTGACTCAAGCAAATAAGAAGAAGCCTGAACTTTATTATTTTCAACAATCATTACATTCAGTTTGAAAAAACCTTCAGTAAGGTAGTCTTTTCCTACATACATATCATTTTTGATGATTACAACTTTATCAGAAACAAGTAGACATTTGAATCCATTTTTGACCAAGAGACCAGCAGAAACTAAGTTCTTCCTCATTTCTGGAACATGACAAATTTTGTTTAGAGTCACCACCTTGTCAGATGTCATCTTTAAACATACTTTGCCATAACCTTCAACTTTTGTTGTGGAAGAATTTTCCATGTAAATGGTTTCATCAGGTGCGGCAGAGGCATATATTGCAAAGGCTCAGCACAAATATGTGAAGTGGCTCCAAAATCAAGTCACTACTCCTTGGGATTTCTTACCAAGTTACATTGAGTCAATGTGACACATAAGTTCTCCACTTCTTCATTCTTATTAATCATATTTGCTTGATTTTTTTCTTTTGCTTCTTTGAAGAGCAACAATCAACAGCTTTGTGTCCAACCTTCCCATAGTTATGACAATTACCCTTGAACCTCTTTTTAGGTGGATTGTCTTTTGGTCCAAATGACTTCTTTCTCTTTTTAGCATTTGGTCCCTCTTCAATAGTATTTGCCCCGGCTATTGTTGAGTTTGTTTGTGACCTCTTTTTTGCTGCCTTGTTGTTCTCTTCAATTCTCAAGTGAACAATCAGATCTTCAATAGTCATCTCCTTGCATTTATGCTTCAAGTAATTCTTGAAGTCCTTCCAAAATGGTGGTAACTTCTCAATGATGGTTGCCACTTGAAAAGTATCATTCACAAACCAATCCTACATTAAAGATTGTGTGAATACTAAGAAAAATTTTAAAATATTTAAACCAGGCATTAAATAAATTTATACCATCTACAAGAAGATCATGTATTATAACCCGCAACTCCTAAACTTGGGTCACAACAGGTTTACTGTCTACCATTTTGTAGTCCAGGAACTTTGCCACAATAAATTTTTTCATTCCGACATCTTCAGTTTTGTATTGCTTTTCCAAAGCATCCCACAGTTCTTTGAAAAATCTTCCTGTTACTGTACACACTGTACAGATCATCTTGCAAGACACTCAGAATATAGTTCCTACATAGAAAATCTGAGCGCTTTCAAGCTTCAGTCACCAAGAGTCGTTCATCATCTGGAGTTCCTTCAGCCAACACAGGAACATTCTCGTTGATGTATCTCTGTATACTTAGGGTAGTCAAGTAGAATAACATCTTCTACTGCCACCTTTTGAAATCAACACGAGTTAATTTTGCAGATTTTTCTGTTGGTGAAATTGTAGGGGCAACATTTGCATGACTTGAAGATGCAGTAGATGATATTGCAGCAGTCGTCGTTCCAACATTCACTTCATTTGAGTTAGTCATTTTTTTCTGTCAGAAATAGACAAGTACTCAACTCACAGAAGATTCAAAAATTTTAAAAGTAGGAATACAGAAAGGGAAAAAAATAAACTGTTAAATTCCTTAAGCTTGTTATGCCCTTTGTATTCAAACAATAACAAAAGCAGTAAAGAAAGAAAATAATTTAAACAAAATATAAACCAATCTGAGTCCATCGAATACAGTGTGTGACCTTAAGGAATTTAATCCCCTCACTGTACCGAGGTTATGGATTATTTTCTCCCATGATAAAATATATTAACAACTTACAGAATAGCAGTACCTCAAATTCTTGTAGTTATCAGTGAACTCAAGAACCAGCAATGACTTTCACACAAACTCAAATTTTATTTTGTAAGAAAATTTATGCAGAAGAAGAAATATTTTTGATGTTTGAAAAAGTGCAGAAGGGTCTTTATTTATAGGGATCATCAGGTGCGAATCCACCTATTCAAAATAGTCTCATCTGTTCAGAACAGTCTCATCTGTTCAGAACAGGTTTGATGTCTTTTGGGAATGATCATGTCTGTTCAGCGGAAATTTACGCGCGAAAATTAAAAGTTTGTTAAACTAACTAAGTTCGCATAGTAACCTAATTATACAATTCGTAAATTAATTTAATTAATAAATAATTTATAAATTAATTAATTAATCAAAAATATCAGAAAAGAAAAATTTTGAGATTGGTTAAATAAATTTTGTCCAAAATATTCATTAGTCAATACCATCATTTGCCAAAGTCAAAATCGTAGCCGAGCGAGCGACGACGACGGCGGCGCGAGGGAGTCCCTTTTACTTGACTCTTTAAGAGTTAGAGTGTTTCCCAATGCAAGGACAACACTTTTCCTCTATTTTTTAGATAAGGGAGAAATGACTCTTCATTTCCCTTTACTTGAGTATACCCCACATTTTCTTTATTCTTTCAACCTTCATTTCCTTTCAATTTTCATTTCTCAATTCATACTTATTACTTAAACCCAACATGTGTTGCAGCTCTTGCACCACCAAATGCTGGACAGCATCTACCTTAGCAGGACTACAACATCAGTAGTTGCAGATATCCCTGAGGCTGAGGCCTTGTCAATATCATCAGGAGCTTCTGGTGCAACGGTGGGTGTTGGGGGCTCCTCATGGAGGATTCGACGTGAGGCAGTAGATGTGATTGTGAAACTAGAATAACAAGGAAAGTAAATATGGTTTTGAGTTGAAAAGAGAGGTTGCCTTTTGTGGTAAAAAGATTAATGATATGTGTAAAATTAGGTTTTGGGGTTAATTCACACTTCAAAAGTTAGTTCAAAAGAAGGAGGATTGATCAAGCCTTATAAGGAGTCCACTCATCTCATTAACTACTAATATGTTTGTCATTCTTTAACAATATGGAAGAGATGTTTTTGTTGTTTGATATATGCTTCAAAAACGATTCTTTTGAATTTGATGTATACAATGAATTGATTGTGATATATTTATGGAAAAAAATAAGATGATATATGAACATTTTAGAGAGTGTGATTAAGCTAAGAGGAGTTGATCAATGGCCATAAGGTTAGGTATTAACTATATCCTGTTGAAGATTGCAGAACTAATTTTTCATGTCCAAATGTTGATTAGATGCTTCTCCATTAATTTTAATTGGACTTGGGCACAAAATTTCCTCTTTGCAAGCACATTTATATACTGGAATTGCAATTGAACAAATAACACTATATTAGCAAAATCCTAAAAAATACTGACCTTTATATATTTCCTATCAAGCATGTGGTGTTAATATAAACTAGTTTTGCAAGAGGTGGAGACATTTTAATGGAATAAACTGGCTCAACTGGCCATAAATTAGGAGAAATTTCATATATTGACAGAAATAAAAAGTTTACCAAAAAAGTAACCCATATTTTATTTACATAAAAATAACCTCAAAAATCAACCAAACTATACATGACTATATAATATATCTTGTCAAAAGTTATAGAAAATATGCACTACTATATAATGTATATTATTTTATACATGAGTTATACACTAAATATATATTATGATACATAAATATATACTAACTATATATGCGTATACATTGATAATTATTTTTTTATAATTATTTTAAGTGAATTGTCTCTCAGTGTAATTGTCCCCATAAATTATACAAAAGTAACATGTCTTGAATCTTGATCAATTGTTTTTTTTTTAAGTCAATATAACTGAAAATCCAATATTACACTCTCTTTACTAAAAAGGCCCATAATAAATCATGCAGCCCAAAATACAAAATACAAGAAGTGGTGTGTAGCTGAAAGGAAAGCTTAAGATTAAAAAAGAAAATGGCGTGGAGAGCAAATCTATCTCGTAATCTGAAGGAGCTTCGTGTCTGTTTTTTCTCCGTCCATCTGCTGAAAGTGCTGCAACTAGGTTTCTTTCTTGTTTCACTCCATTTTTATCTATCATTTGTTTTATATTCGACAGGTCTTTTATTGAGAAGAACTACAGAGATCTCAAGACCCATAACCCCTAATTGCCTAGTTTGATTCGTGAGGCTACTTCCATCGAGCCCCAGCTTTTGGCCAGATATGGTAATTCTCCTCTCAATTTCAATCTGATTTTGATTTAACACGAAATTTAAATCCTGTGATCCTACACTTAAATGTAACAAAATGAATTTATGGGATCCACAACAAAAAGGGGTGGAGACTTTCTTTTTTGATTTGGACTAAAAATAAAGTAGGAGAAATAAATTGAAAGGAATGGAGCAATATTTACTTAGTTATTGTTTTTTCCTTCTGGTATTTAGGCCTTGAATAGAATCGAACATGTGTTTGAGTTCTTGTGAGAAAAAAAAAAGAGTCTTTGGTTTATTGTATATGATTGGTTTTAGACTTTTTTTGCCTGTTACATTTTTTAGGTTCAATTAATATGTTTATGAGGAAAATTCTCCTATTTTATGCATTTGTACATCTTAGTAAGTTGTTGCTTTAGTTAAAACTCATAATTGTATCTAGATAAGTACTTGGCAAACAGCCTAACATATGATCTGGTTAGGACATTGATGTTGAATTCCACACATGAAAAGCTTAAGGGAATATACAGAAGTTGCGTCCTAAACTTGTCCAGAAGGCAGAAAAGTCATTATAAGCATGCAAATTTTATGTACAATCTATGACCTCTCTATTCGTGTTTGAAGTCGAACTAGTATCCCTTGAAATGTAATAACCAGAATTTTCCTTGGTTCTATACATGTTCCGATACACATTCTCTGCTCAAAAAGTTCCGAGTGAAATCAAGACCTTTTTCCTTTAGGGGAAGAAGGTGACTTTTTGGGAAGATGAAGCAAGTTGTCTCAGGCTAAGTCTAATTTGCAGACACAGTTACCAATTTGGAGATCATTTTCTTGAAAAAAGCGGTAAATTCATGGCTAAATTTTGGAAAATATTTCAGTTGGGTTTCATAAAGTCAGTGTTTGGTGGTGATGGTCATTGTAGAAGAGGAAGAAAGAAAGGAGATAATGGAGTAGAAGGTATTAGTTGGGGTGAAGGTGGTCTCTGTAGGGTGGAAGGTTGGAGTGAAGGGGCGGTGGGGGTTGAGACGAACAACAGGTGGCGCCAATATAGAGTAGACCCTGGTTTAGAAGTGATGGAAAATATGAAAAGAAAGATAAGATACATTTCTTGACGAAGGAAGATTAAAGGGAAAAAGGAAAAAAAGAGAGAAAAGAGAACTAATTCGAAGAAAAAAAGGAAAAAAAGTGAAACACAAAAACTTATATAACGTCCAATGGAACAGTGGGAAAGTGACACCTGGATAGTCAATATTCTTTTAAGTAATTTCTATGCGCTTCATAGAAAGTAACTAGACTTTCTTGATCATGTCATCATTTTTAAGGGGGCATTAGTTCCATTTAAACAAGGTGATGGGTGGCGCGTAAGTTCTAGTGTGTAAATGACTTTTTTGGATTAGTTTAGGCGGCAACTTATGTATTTTCTTGAAGTTTAATCTAGAATGACTTTAGGGCATGTTGACATCATAAGTTAGTCAAATCGGTAAAATATAAAATGCATGTGATTGTATAAAGAATATCTGGAAAATTGTAGACTTTGATGGGCTTAGATACACAACTAGGTCTCAGACCGATGTATGCTGGGTCAGCTATTTTCAATCCTTGTTGACCATGTCTCTCTATTAAGGCTCGTATTGAACAATAATATACAAATCAACAAAATAAAGATAAATTTTTTAGGAGCTCTCCATAACTTTTTATTCACCTATGAGTTAAAGTAAACGTACTAAACATGCGTAACTCATTATCCCAATTAATTGGTAAGTATTACCTATATAGATTTTCTTCTTCCATTGTGTCCTATTTTTCATTAGCTCTGCATGGATACCAAGAGATTGAAGTGTTTCATTAATGATCAAAATTTGAATGTTAGAGGATCAAATTTGCTAGTGGTTTGATCTTTTAGGTGTTAGCCATTAATCCTTTGTCCTTTCAATAATACCTTAAAATTTTAAACTGTAGTCCTTTGAAGGCAAAGCTGATGTTAGATTTGGCCAAATACATCGAAAATTCCTTCAGAAATAGCCTCTCTACCCTACAAAGGTCGGGGTAAGATCTTCATACATCATACCCTCCTCATACTTCACTTGTGGGATTACATTGTATATCTTTTTGTTGTACATACACAACCCCTTAATGTTGTCACATACTTCCATTTAGCCACTTAAATGAAGATAGTTACCTATTAAAATATGTCTATTGAACGCCTTATGCTGATGCGGCACAAGAGGGTTTTCACATGGAGTATGGCACACTAGTAGGTGAAATGCAATTTTCTTTCTTCTTTTCTCTTATTTCGATTACTTGCCAGAACTCCATTAACAGACTGAGAACCAATAAAATATATAGCGGTGTTGTCCGTATAGATTACGTAGAAAATTTTTGATGAAAATTTATGTCGGTTTAAATTCAGTTGGTTCTCATTAATTAGTTTCTGATCTCCGGGCTCATTAACAAATCTTGCTTGCAACTTCTTGAAACAAACTTTATAATCGAAACTTGATCCTAGAGTCACCATGAATTACTTTGGAACAAGGAACACAAATTGGTTCTGCTTGTTGATTTAAGTATACCAAGTCATAATTGTATACCTCTATTCTAATGGTTACATACTATGGACACAAATAGCCTATTTGCAGTGACGTAGGTTATTTCTCCTTAAACTAAGATATCACAATAAGCAAAATGACATATATCTGCATTTTAGAAAAAAATAAAATTGGTCCGTGTATTTTATATTGTTGACAGATGTATATCAAAATTTATAAACTTATTTTATCTTGAGATGAAGAGTAATAGTGAAAAAAATAATTGAAGTCCAGATTTATTTGGAAGAAAATTTGTGAAGAAAACAGATAAAGACGAGGTCGGAGATTGTAAGTAGAGTTTGAAGATGAAAATCACAAAAAATATGAAAGGATGTTTAGAGGAGAAGAAAGAAAAAAAAAATGGGGGAAACAGTAAAAGTAAAATGAAAATAGTCACTTTTCATGCTTTGATTGGGTGTTTTGCCCATCAGTTGTGTGTTTCTTTTTAGTAGGAACCATCATTGAGATGTATGATAGACATATATAGGTGTCTAATAGGTAATAATCATAATTAAGGTGTTAAGGATTCGTTTTCTTGAATCCGAATGCACTTCTGAAGTTTGATAGACATACATAGGTAACAAATTTTGGGGGACATCTATGTATTTGGCCTTACGATTTCAATTTTTTGACAAAGTTGATGAAGTTTAGGTTTTCTGGGACACTTCATTTCATCTTTGGGTTGCTAAGTTATCCAAAGCGATGTCTATTCCCATTTCTTATTCTCACATTCTCACTTTAGAATTACCAAGTTATTCTAAGAGATGTTTATTCCTGTTTCTCAAGTCTCGTTTTCTTCACATATTCATGGACCTTCTCATATGTAACAGACCTCGGAGTTGAAAGGGGCATCCGACTGGAGGACTTGACAGAGGAGCAGATCTCAAAGGCCCTTGAGGACCTTGTGAAAGTAGGGGCATCATTGAAATCATGACGACATAAAATTTTTAAAAAACAGTCTCGAGTATCCTCAGCATGGTGCTTTCAAAATAATCTTAGTTGACTCCGATATTATGAGTTAACTACAATATGCATTAACATTTACCAACTTGGTCATCGTGCTGTCCATACTCCGAAAATCATAATATGCATAAACATGCAACTTCAGATATTTGGATTTTGTATACTGTGGTTTTATTACTCCAAAAACGATCATTTCTTGTGTTGTGTGCATTTGATCTAAGGATTGAGATTCCATCAGTTTCTGCTAGGTCGCTTTTTGCTGTCCATGACAGAGAACTCTTACTCCAGAAATCGACTCTGGTGCTAGCAATATATACACTTGCTTTTACAGCCAAGGCAGTTTCGAACTTATTGTGTATAGGAATGCCCACAAACTTCCTTCCTGAGATTGAAATTTATCTTTGTATTTTTCATTTCCAGAAGCTAAGTGTTGATATATGCAGTCTGAGTTCAAGAATGTTGACATGGAAGAAGAAATGTTTGTGCCTTCATCTGAAAAAGGGGACTCTCTGGAGTAATGATATTTGAACTCTTGTTTTAAATTTTTTTAGTGCAGTTGGGAATTGGAAGTGGAAAAGAATAAAAGTTACAAATTAAAATGACATAATATATAAATATGCTCGTAAAGTTGATTTCAGTTGATATTTATGCCTCTCGACTTTGAATGTGCACATTGAGATACATACATCTTATGTGACATAATACACATAGGATACGTGTGCCTTGGGATGACAATAGGGCGGGGGCGAGGCGGGTTGAGCTCAACCCACAAAAAAAATAAATAAGAAGTTTAATATAAAGTCAATGTTTAATATAAAAAGTTTTTTGTCTTTAATTTTTACTAATTACAAAGATTTAATTTTCTTCAAATTTCTATTTTGTTTGTTAAACCTGCAACCTACCTCGCCCTATATTAGTTTTAAAAATAGTTACTTCAATCCGTTTCACATTCGCCTCGCTCCGTATAACTCTAAACTCGCCCTGTCCCCGCCCTGTTGTCATCCCTACGTGTGTCCACTTGTTCAATTCTATAACCCTCTATTTGTACACACTTAAAGTTGAAGGATGTAGATATCAGATGAGGCCAAGCTAAATGACATAAAACTCAATAGATAGTGAGTCCAATGCCCTTCTCCATTTAATTTGTGAAATTGAATAGTAAGATAATGTAATTTGTGTGTTTTTGAGACCTAACTGTTATTTTTATCCTTTTTATTATTCTTACTCTTCTTTTCCACTCCATTTCTTGTGAATTTAATTTATAATGAATTTAGTATTTTAAGATAGTAACCCTGCGTTTGGACATATAATCTTATATCATAATACTTTTTTGAAAAAATACTCTTAGACGCACAATTTTAGCCCTCCGTCGCATGAATTAATTATCGAGCTTTTTCAATTTTCAATAATTTGAAATAATTATATATTGAAAAATTCAAAAAAAAAAAGAAGTTATATTGAAAAGTTATTTTTCAACAATCTCGGATGGATCCAAAGATTGACTATTTTTTGGCTTTGGAGTATGATGGAATAAAGCAAAATGGCTCTTTAAACTGTCTGCGCTTCTT
>JAPFFP010011926.1:0-17105 GCA_026153255.1 Solanum medicagineum
CTCCATTTAGCTAGCACATTCAAGCTAAGCAAGTAGGTAACTCACCTACTAGATTATTAATTCATACAAACACCTTAGTTCTCTTACTTTGTTTAGGGTTGTGATATCCTCTTGTTGACATAAACCATATATAGACAAGATCCTCTTAAGTGTTAGACGCTCATATCGCCCGCTAACACAAGAATCAACAACTTTCAAGAATTGATGCTAAGTTGACCAAAACATACTATGATTTATTCCGATAGCATTAGTACATGTAAAAATGTGGGGTGCTACAGCGTCGCAACACCATCACGGACTACACTGGATAAGAGATTTTTGGAAAATTGAAATTGCGATTTGTTTGCTCTACAATCGGGGTTAGTCCCATTGCAGACTCAATTTTTCCCCCTGAACAAGAATATGAAGTTGGATTTTCGATATCATGCCTGAATTTTAAGATATGAAAATTATTATTTCGGGCACTTCTGAGGCACATTTTTGGGTAATTTTTGGGCTCGTTTCAATATCTTCCCCTTGGGAACATTTGTCCCCGAATTTCAAAGAAAGGTATTTGAGAGATGTAAATGTGACAATTTCATCCCACATAAGGATGCAACAATGCACATGAACATCATATGAAAAATCTCATCATAAGTCTAAAATCATCAATAATTTGTCAATTTAAACATGAATGTATGCAAATGTCATAGGCTGAAACTCAGATTTGAAAACATATAGGGCACTTAGATTAATGCCTTAGACTTATAAGAATATTTCTTTTGCATGCCCGGTTAGGCCTCCCATGTACCACTTTCGACTTGGTGATTCCTCCAAAGGACCTTAACGGAACCCACATCCTTGTTCATCAACCTCTTCACTTATCTATCCAAAATATGAATTAGAACCTCTTTATAAGTCAAATTTTCTTCAACAACACCCGCCACATCAAGAGGCACAATAGCATTAGGATCGCCTACACATTTCGTCAACATGGAAACATGAAAGACCGATTGAACCAAATCCATCTCACTAGGCAATTCCAACTCATAAGCTACATTGCAAATCCTCCTTATTACCCTATAAGGACCCACATATCTTTGACTCAACTTGCCCTTCTTACCAAAATGAACCACACATTTCATGGATGTCTCCTTCAAATAGACCCAACCACCAACTTTGAATTCAAGATCCCTTTTCCTCACATCGGCATAGGACCTTTGATGACTTTTGGTTGTCTTCAACCTTTGTCTAATCATCGTAACCTTTTCAAGAGCCTTTATAACCAGATCTGGACCCAACAAAGCCACCTCTCCAACTTCAATCCACCCAACCGGTGATCTACAATGCCTACAATAGAAGGCCTCACTAAGAGCCATACCAATGCTAGAATAATAGATATTGTTATAGGCAAACTCAATTAATGGAAGATGATAATCCCAACTACCGTTAAACTCCAGCACACATGCCCTAAGCACATCCTCAAGTGCTTGGATAGTTCTTTTGGCTTGACCATCTGTTTGAGGGTGGAAAGTCGTACTAAGTTTATCTCTTGTACCAAGACCCTTTTGAAAGGACTTACAAAATGTGAAGTAAATTGAGCACCACTATCCAATATGACGAAACAAAGAACCCCATGCAACCTCACCAAGTCATGAATGTACAACCTAACATAATGTTTAGCCCCATATGTGGTCTTAACCAGTAGAACGTGAGCCGATTTCGTCATCCTATCAACCACAAAAAGATCAAAACCCTTTCTACTCTTTGGTAACCCAATCACAAAATTCGTATTAATCTCTTCCCACTTCCAAGTAGGAATCTCTACATCTTGTGCTAGGCCACCCGACATTTAGTGCTCAGCTTTGACTTGTTGGCAACTATGACAACCGAATATAAACTTGGCAATGTCCCTCTTCATACCACCACACACATTACTCAAATATCTATATATCTTAGTAGAACCGGGGTGAATAGAATAGGAAGAACCATGAGCCTCATCAAGAATCTTCTCCCTCAAGTCATCAACACAAGGTACACACAACCTACCTTGGTACCTAAGTGAACAATCTCCCCTTTGGGAGGAAACTCTACCTTACCACCCTTTACCAATGTTTTCAATTCTAACAACGTGGGGTCAAGATCTTGCGTAGCTTTCGCCTCCTCAACCAATGAAGATTTAGAGCCATCAACTACTACAACACCTCCATCATCCACCTCTTCCAATCTAACTCCCAATCTAGCCAACAGATGGACCTGCCTAGCCACCCCTTTGTCACCATCATCAATATGTTCTAGGCTACCCATGGACACCCTACTCAAAGTATCGACCCCCATATTAGCCTTACCGAGATGATAATGCACACTCATATCATAATACATAAGATGTTCTAGCCACCTTCTTTATCTCAAGTTGAGATCTTTTTGAGTGAAGACATTTTAGAGACTCTTATGATCGGTAAACACATCAACATGCACCCTATACAAATAGTGACGCCCAATTTTCAAAGCAATGACCACGACGTCTAATTCAAGATCATGAGTATGATAATTCTTTTCATGCACATTGAGTTTTCTAAAGGCATAGGCTATCACCTTACGTTATGTATCAACACACAACCCAAACCAACCCTTGAAGCAGCACAACATACCAGAAAGCCTTCTAGACCTGCCAGTAGTGACAATATAGGAGTAGACACAAGCTTATCTTTCAATGTTTGGAAATTCTTTTCACACTCATCGGTCCACACAAATTTAGCCCTCTTTTGGGTTAATTTGGTCATAGGAGAAGTAATAGAAGAGAACCCATTCACAAACCTCCGATAATAACCCACTAAGCCCTTGAAGCTCCTAATATCTAATGGGGTCAATTGTTTGAGCCAATTTCTAATCATATTCGTCTTTTGAGGATCCACCTTAGTACCATCCCCCGACACTACATGACCTAGAAAGGCAACCTCTTTTAACCAAAATCACATTCTTTATACTTGGCATACAACTTCTCTTCCCTCAATCTTTGTAACACTACCCTCAAATGACCTTTTTGGTCCTCCTCACTATGAGAATAGATCGAAATATCATCAATGAAGAACACAACAAATGAATCAAGGTAATGTTTAAAGACCCTATTCTTTAGATCCATGAAGATAGCAGGTGCATTGGTCAACCCAGAAGACATCACAATAAATTCATAATGCCCATATCTAGTCTGAAGGGTCTTCTTAGGAACATCACACTCCCTCACCATCACTTCATGGTACTCGGACTGAAGATCAAACTTAGAGAAGTAACTAGCCCCTTTCAATTGGTCGAACAAATCATCAATCCTTGGAAGAGGATACTTATTCTGTATGGTGACTCTATTAAGTTGTCGGTAGTCAATACACATTCTATGGGACCCATCTTTCTTCTTCACAAACAACACCGGTGCACCCCAAGGTGATTGGCTAGGCCTAATAAAACCCTTCTTCAATAAATCCCTCAATTGCTCCTTTAACTCCATTAACTCCATCGGGGCCATATGGTAAAGGGGAATACAAATGGGTTGAGTATCGGGAAGAAGGTCTATAACAAAATCTATTTCCCTTTCGGGAGGAACACTAGGAAGGTCATTAGGGAAGACATCTATGAACTCATTTACCATAGGAACCGACTCAATAGGAAGGGACTTAGACTCTATATCCCTAACCCTCGCAAGATGCTAAAGACAGCCCTTAGAGATCAACCTATAGGTTTAATGCAAGCGATGAATCTACCCTTGACCACCACATCATGACGCTCCCACTAAACAAGGGCTTCATTTGGGAATTGGAATTTGACCCTACGGGTTCTACAATCAACAGAGGCATAGTATGCATGCAACAAATCCATCCCAAGAATATTGTCAAAATCTAACATGTCCAACTCAACAAAGTTACTTGGAAATAATTTATGCAAAATGCAAATGGGGCAATTTTTACAGACACTACTAGCAACAATAGATGCACCAATGAGAGTAGACACCTTATATGGCTCACACAATAATTTGGGTTCAACATGAAACTTTTTGGCAATAAAGGGGCTAACAAAAGCAATAGTGACACCCGGATTAATTAATGCATAAACATCAAAATCAAAGATATTTAACATATAGGTGGTGACATCGGGAATATCATTAACCCTTTGCCTTGCTTGGAGTGCAAAGAACTGATTGTGCCTTGGGGCACAACCTTGTTGACCACCCCTCCCCAAAGGAATCGCATTAGCACCCTGGACTTGTGGACAAACATCCTTACCCTTGTTGCAATCACAATGGCAATCTATCATCTTATGCCCCATTTCCACACAACCATAGCAAGCACCGACATACCTCAAGCATGGGCCACTATGACACTTACCATATTGTGGACACATAGAATTAAGACCCATACTACTATCACCTTAGGCCTTTGGGACGTCATTAGCAAGCCTTCCTCTAGTTGCATTAGAGACCCTTGGCCTTGATGAAACTGGCCACCTTTGGGACTTTGGAATCTACCATCAAAAAGGGCCCTCTTGGCCTCATTACCCCTTCTCTTCCTCAATTTCTCTCCCTTCAATTGTTTGGCATCGGTCATCAGGCGGGATAAGTCCATGTCATTAATCAACATAGCGGCTCGCCACTTCTTATTCACTAAATCGGGCACACCCATCACAAACATGTTCATTCTAATCCTTGGGTTGGCAACCAAGTGAGGAGAATATTTAGAGAGTTGGTTGAAGTTGAGGGCATACTTTTTCACATTCATTGCTCCTTGCCTCAAATTCATGAACCCCATCATCTTGGCCTCCTTAAGCTCAACAGAGAAGAACCGATAAAGAAAAGCCGTCTTAAACTCCTCCCATAGCACTACATTGTTTTTGCTTTGCTCTTTATCCTATTGAGTATACCATATTTGTTCTACCCCCTTGATTTGGCAAGCTACTAACTCCCCCTTTTCTTCCGATCGCACACCCATAATAGCCAAAACATTGTAAACCTCATCAATGAACTGTTGAGGGTCCTCACCCACCTTAGAACCATAAAACTCTAGTGAGTTCGTCCTCATAAAATCCCTCACTCAAAATGCCAATATAGGAGCATGAGGGGCTTGGGCCCCTTGGTTGGCTTGGTTAGCCACAACTTTTTCTAGCAAAGTGAGAACATCCTGGAGCTCACCATGAGCCGATTGTTCCTCGAGAGTGTGGGCTCTTCTTCCTTTTGTGTTAGACTTGATGTAGCATAGCAAAGAGCAATTGTTAGTTGGGGAGAAACCTTTAACTCTACAGCATGGATTAGAATATGAATAAGGGAAACATTTCTTAAAACTCCTCATAGCCTCTTGCTCATAGTTGTGGTGCATAGCACAACCATGAATAAGATTCTAGCCAACAGGATATGTTGGATGTCGAGGACTATTAACAACCTAGTGCTCCGATACCAAGTTTTTCATGACTCAAGCCTAGGGCCTAGACATGACTTAGCAAATTATGTACCCAAACTGACTCCAAACAAGCCTCTTTACATATCATTGCACATCCTTGGTTGCGGAAGCATTAAACAACATTAACGAGAGTAAAAATAAGGAAAAAGGGGCTCAGGGAAAGCCTATGATAATATAAGACAACACTAAACAAAGATAGTCAAGGCTTATAACATAATTTCATAACTTGTCCAACAATATCTCAATTACATAGAAAAGATCGGGGGCCAAGACAAGCAACCGGGCTCACCCTCAGAGTCATAAGTATACAAAAAAGGAAAGAGAGTCTCAATATATATCATAAGATCAAATTCATTGTCCCCAGAGTTAAGGACTCACCAACTAGCTTTCAATAGAAGTACTAGCCACGAGGAGGAGGATGATCAATCGGTACTCCAGCCGAATCATGGTAACATCATATAGGCATAGAGTATGTTTTAGTACGTTTGAATGTAGTATGTATGTTAGATACAATGCAACAAGAGATAGGCGCATGGCAAAATGCTATATCATAAGTAAAAGATAGCATATTAGCAATATGACCTGAATGAATGATACTTGAAGTAAAGCACGCTTCTATAGAATATATTACATGTGAATAACATGACGATCATTACATAACCAAGGCCTGTTACCTCCTTGGTGAGGCAATTGAGGTATATACCCTCCAATGTGGTAGCAGAGGCCTACCACTCCCCGAGCTAGGTGATTGAGGTATGTACCCCCCAATGTGCTAGCACGGGCCTATAACTCCCCGAACTACATGAATAAGGTATATACCCTTCAATGTAGTAGCACAGGTGTACCACCACCCGAGCTAGGCGATTGAGCTATATACCCCTTAACATGGTAGTTCGGGCCTACTACCTCCTCAACTAGGCAATTGGTAAACTTTCATCACAATAGATACTTTTCATGAAATCATCATATAAATACCTTTCTTTCATCATCATAGAGTCTCTCAAGTCATATTTCATTCAATGGATCATCAATCGTTCAAGAATCCAAAATCGAACATTTTGTCAAACACTTGGTGGGTATGTAAGGCTCGTGTAAGATCATGCAATTCAATAGGGAAATAATGCAAGAACATCCAATGTAAAACAATCAACCAACACTTTGTAATACCCTCATGCAATATACATCAAAACCTTTCATCAAATCAAACAATAGACCATAGATTCATAGCTCAAAACATGCTCAAACAATCACAAGTTTATGAAACCCCAACATCATTCATAGTGAACTTCAACTTAAGTAAGACCCATAAGTAAATAAACTTCTAATCATGCAATTTAGGTAAAAAGAAAGCTTGGGCACCATGGGTGAAAGAACCTATTGATTGAAACCCACATATCGTAGCTTTGGAGAATTTCTTGGTGAAGATTACAAATTGAGACCTGAAGCTTGGATGAATTCCTTAAGATCCAGAAGGGATTTTTTGAATTTTGAGAGAAATATTAATCTATGTTTTTGAGAGTGTATTGGGGAATGCTTTGTATCATATGAAAGCATAATATGGCTAAGTATAGGTATTTTTACGCATGGAGGGCTTAGGCCCAAGACCCAAAAGCCTTGGACTGAGATAAAATCACTGGCAAAAAAATACACAAGTGAGCGTTGGTTCGTGATGCGGACCTATTGGGGATACAATTTTACACTGGTCCGTGATAGAGGCGCATCGTGGCACCATCGTGGACAAACACTAGATAAGAGATTTTTGAAAAATTGAACTTGCTATTTGTTTACTCTGAAATCAAGGTTAGACGTGCTACCTACTCAATTTTGTGCCACGAATAAGAATAAGAAGTCGAATTTTTGATATTACAAATGGATATTGAGATATATGAAAATTATAATTCCAGGCACTTTTGGGGCATATTTTCGGGAACTTTTTGGGGTCGTTTCATCAAGTTAGGCTTACTAGTAGAGGTCAAGTATTTTTATGAGCTACTCAAGTCATATCATATGAGCTATTCATGTTATGATTAATGTATGATTATTTCAAGTATTCCGTGGGATTTGACTTAGCACCAATTGAGGCATAAGATGGGGGCTCGACTCAAGGGGTCCTTATATAAAAGCTTTATTCTCTAAATTATTTGCCACCATTGCATTATGATTATTAACCTTGCGATACTAATGGAACCATCTAGTTGATGTTATTATGTTTGGCTTGCCATGACAAGTAAACCACACTTCGCTAGGGGGTGTCATGCCCTATCACCTAAACTGAGGGGGTGTCAGGCCTCAGAGTCCAAGTTGTAGCTGCTTGAGCTACGTTGGTTGAGGTCTTTTCCCATATATTTATGGTATATTATGCAAGTTGAATGATTTACAAGCATGTTTTATCACAAGTATTTATCATGCATGCCATATTGAGATTATATATCAATTGCTTATGATTATGTATTTTGAGTACATTGTCTCATGTCTTTGTTGTATTGCACACGACATAATTAGTACTTTCAAACTTACGAAACGCATACTCTACGCCTACATGATATTACCATGTAGAGACCAGAGCTCTTTTTAATCATCCTCCTCCACGTGGCTAGTTCAGTATTTCAGAGAAAGCATTGGTGAGTCATCAATTCCAAGGAAAATATCTAAGTTACTCTTGCTATAACAACAAAAACAACAACATACAACAACAACATACCCCAGTGCCTCAAAAATCCCAACACACCCCGTTAATTAGAGTCTTATTCATGGTTATGAAGCACGCCACAACTATGAATGGGATACTATGAGGCGTTTTAGGAAATCTTTCACTTCTTCAGGGTCTATATCATGCTTTAGGTGTAAATATAAGGTATTTCTCCTAATGAATGCTCATGCTTCTTCTAGATCATACCGATAAAAAGGGAAAGACTAAAAAGAGCCCATACTCTCGAGGAGCGACTAGGCCCTCACGCTCCACAAGCTTCTCAAGATGGAAAGCTAGCCCAAGAAGAGTTTCGAGATGCCACATAATGTTGGCCCGTACTATGACCAATCAAATGAACCAAGGGGCCAAATCCCCTCATGCTCCTACTCCAGCCTCAAGGGTGAGGGATTTCTCAAGAATGAATCCACCGGATTTCCATGGGGATCCCCAAGAGTTCATCGATGAGGTACATAAGGTGCTACCTATCATGGGGTTCAACTTAGAAGAGAAAGCGGTGTTAGTAGCCTGCCAACTCAAGGGTGCGGCCCAAATATGGTATACTCAAGTAAAATTATAGAGAAAAGATGATGATGTTATTCCTTGGGAGGCGTTCAGAGCTACCTTCCTCAATCGATTCTTCCCTACCAATCTAAGAGAGGCTAAGATGATGGAGTTTATGAACCTCAAGCAAGGTTCCATGAGTGTGAGGGAGTATGACCTCAAGGTCAACAAGCTTTACAAATATGCTCCAAATATGGTTGCCGACCCTAGAGCTAGAATGAACAAATTTGTGTTGGGAGTATCTGACTTGGTTAATGAAAAGTTTCACACCGCCATGCTAGTGAGTGATATGGATTTGTCACGCATAATTCCATATGTCGAACAATTAGAGGGGGAGAAGTTTAGAAAGAGTATAAGTAGTGAGTCAAAGAGGGCTCGATTTAAAGGTGGTTTCCATGGTTCTAAGGGAAGTTGGTTTTCTCAAGGACACAAGTTCAAAGGCTAAGGGTCTTCCAATGCTCCTAACAGGAGATTTGCTAATGATAACCCAAGATTCCAAGGTGGCAATGGTGGATCACCCATCCTAAGTGCCAAAAGTGTGGGAGAAACCATAGTTGTTCGTGATTGAAAAAATCTAATGCTTGATTTGGTTGTGGTGAAATGGATCACAAGGTTATTGATTGTCATGATGCTCAAAAAAATGTAGAGATGGTCATCCTCAAGGATAAGGTGCTAATGCGTGTCAAAGGAGAAAGGGAGGCCAACAAGTGGGTGCTCCAAGGAAAAATAGGTTCTATACTCTCCAAGGAAGGCAAGGAGCGGAGGAGGTGCCCAATGTTGTTACAAGTATGTTAAAGATTTTTAATCATAATGTATATGCATTGATAGATTTAGGCGCTACTCTTTCTTTCATTACTCTTTTTGTTGCTAAAAAGCTTCATGTGAGTCCCGAATTGTTACGTGAACCATATGAAGTGTCTATCCCCATTGGTGAGTCCGTTGTTGCTAACAGAGTCTACAAAAATTGTCCCTTGTGCATATTGCATAATGTCTTTCCTTGAGACTTGTTGAATTAGATATCGTGTATTTTGATATCGTTCTTGGGATAGATTGGTTTCATGTATATTATGCTTCCATTGATTGTAGAACTCGTAACGTTAAATTTGAATTCCCTAATGAGCTCATCCTTGAGTAGGAAAGTCATAATGTGGTGGTCAAGGATAGGTTCATTTCTTGTCTTAACGCACAAAAGTTGATTTCTAAGGGTTGCATTTATCAACATGTGAGGGTTAGGGATGTTGAGTCTAAAGTCCTTCCTATTGAGTCGGTTTAGATGGTCAATGAGTTTCTTGATGTCTTTCCCGATGTTCCTCCCAAAAAGGAAATAGACTTTGGTATAAACCTCCTACCTGATACACAACCCATTTCCATTCCCCCTTACCATATGGCCTCGGCAGAATTGAAAGAGTCAAAGGATCAATTGAGGGATTTGTTGGAGAAGGGCTCAATAAGTCCTAGCAAGTAACCTTGGGGTGCACCGTGTTGTTTGTAAAGAAAAATGATGCTTCCATTAGAATGTGCATTGATTAGGGGCAGCTTATTTGGGTTACAATAAAGAACAAGTATCCTCTACTCAGGATTAATGATCTTTTTGATCAAGTACAAGGGGCTAGTTACTTTTGTAAGATTAAACTTCAGTTCGGGTAGCACCAGTGAAGGTGAGGGAGTATGATTTTCTCAAGATGGCTTTTCGGACTAGATATGGGCACTTTAAATTTATGGTAATGTCTTTTGGCTTGAATAATGCAACGGCTATATTTATGGATCACATGAATGGGGTCTTTGAACCATACCTTGATATGTTTGTGGTGGTCTTTATTAATGATGTATTGATTTATTTTTGGAGTGAGGAAGAGCATGTGAATCACTTGAGGGTGGTATGAAAATCTTGAGGGATGAGAGTTTGTTTGCTATATATGAAAATTGAGAATTTTGGTTGAAAGAGGTTGCTTTTATAGGGCATGTAGTGTCAGTTGATGGCATTTAGGTGGATCCTAAGAGGACAAAGCTGATAAGGAATTGGCCTAGACCCTTGACTCCATCAGACATTAGGAGTTTCTTGGGTTTGGCGGATTACTACCAGAGGTTTGTGAATGGGTTCTCTTCTATTGCTTCCCCTATGACAAAGTTGACCCAAAAGAAGGCAAATTTTATTTGGACCAATGAATGTGAAAAGAGTTTTCAAACTCTGAAAGATAAGCTTGTCTCTGCTCCTATCTTGGCTCTACCAGAATGGTTAGAAGGGTTTGTGGTTTATTGTGATGTCTCAAGAATTGGTTTGAAGTGTGTTTTAATGCAAAATGGCAAGGTGATAGAATATGCCTCTAGGCAACTTAAGGTGCATGAGCAAAATTATCCCACCCATGATTTTGAATTGGTGGCTGTGGTATTTGCTTTGATAATTTTGCATCACCATTTGTATGGGGTTTATGTTGATGCGTTTACTGAGCATATGAGTCTCCAATATGTGTTCACACAAAAAGATCTTAACTTGAGACAAAGAAGGTCGTTAGAGCTCCTTAATGATTATGACACGAGTGTACATTATCATCCCAGCAAAGCTGATGTTGTGGCCGATGATCTAAATCGAGTGTCCATGGGTAGCTTAGCTCATACTGATGTTGGCAACATGGAGGTGGCTAGAATGTTTCACCTGTTGGCTAGGTTGGGGGTTAGGTTGGATGAAGGTGAAAATCGTGGTGTGGTAGTTGTTGATAGTTCTAAATCTTCTTTGACGGAGGAAGTCAAGTTAAAAAAAGACCTTGACCCCACCTTGCTAGAGTTGGAGACCTTGGTGAAGGATGGTAAAGTGGAGGTTTTCTCCCAAGGGGAAGATGGTACCCATAGGTAACAAGGTAGGTTATGTGTGCCTAATGTTGATGACTTAAGAGAGTTGATTTTGAAGGAGGCCCATAATTCATCTTATTCTATTCACCTCGGTTCCAAAAGTGTGTATAGTGATTTGAGGGAGGTGTATTGGTGGGGTGGTATAAAGAGGGATATTGCAAAGTTCGTATTCGGTTTTCACAATTGTCAACAAGTGAAAGCAAAACACCAAAGGCTGGTGGACTAGACCAGGACATAGAGATTACTATTGGGAAGTGGGAAGATATCAAAATGGATTTTGTGGTTGGGTTGCGTAAGACTAAGAAACACTTTGACTCCATTTGGGTTGTTGTTGATAGAATGACAAAGTCAGCTCAGTGTGTACCGATAATAACCACTTATGGTGCTAAATATTATGCAAAGTTGTATATGGGGTACCCTTCTCTATCAATTCGGATCGTGATGCTCAATTCACTTTCCATTTTTAGAGGTCTACCCAAAAAAAGTGCTTGAAAATGTACCTCAGAAGTGCCCAGAATCGTGTTTTCCAGGTATCTCAAAATTTGTGTGTTATTTCAGAAATTTGATTTCATATTCTTGTTCAGGGGGTCAAATTGAGTGGGAAATGGGTCTAAACTAAATTTTAGAGCAACCGTAGCAAAATTCAAAATTTCAAAGTGTCAATTTCCAGTAGCTACTTCGCGTCACTGGGCGCGATGCGTCAATACATTATTTTGTGCCAAGTTATCTTTTTTTGGTCTAAGACTTTTGGATTTTGGGCCTAAGTCTTCCCATATTTGAAAATACCTATACTTAGCCATATTTCATCTTCATATCATACAATACATTCCCCAATACTTTCTCTAACACATAGACTAATGCTTCATCCAATCCTAAACTCATTCCAAATCTTAAGAAACTCATTCAAGCTTCAAACTCTCATTCAATCTAATTCAAGCTTATTTATGTCATTTAAGACCATTGTGGAGCCCTTACATCAAACTAAGTTCAAAGGAATCTCCGTTAGCTAAGTTTTGCACAATTACCGGTAGGAGGGTCATATTTAAAGGGGCATGTCTCTTAGTAGACAAAGATCTAGGTGCTGCATGACCTCCCAAATTAAATCGCTTTGAATTAGCTTTCCAACGCACTTCGTTTCACCTTATATAGAGTTTTAATTAAGAAGTTATGCCCGTATCCGTAGAACAATTATGTACAGGGCTATATATGGGTTTTAGCCAAATTTCATTTCATTAATGGCATTTTGTAACTGCTATCATAACACTTCCTAAAGACCTACCCTTTCCCAAAGATCAAATTCTCCCCTCCCAATTGGATTACACTATCAAATTCTCTCAAGAGCCTCCATCAAAACGCCAATACAAATTCAAGGAAACTCAAGAGCAAGCTTTGCATTCCAAGACCCACATCAAAACTTCAAGTCTTTCTCAACTAAATTTAAATAAATTCAAGGTCTAATGTATGTAGGTTTCATCCATGGGTACCTTTCACCCATGGATTCCAACCCTTCCTTTTCATGAAATTTGCATGTTTTCAAGTTGTATTAATTATTGGTATTACTTAATATGAATTATGATTACAAATGTTTTAGGGTTTTTAATGAAATGTTGATTGGAAACACATGTATACCAATTTAAATATCATACTATGAGATGATTTGTGTATTGTGACTATGCATGTTTTGGGGTATTAAACTATGATCTATCATGAGATTTGAGGATGAATTTCAATGTATATTGTATGATAGTATTACCAAGTGTTGGTGGGCTATTTCACTCCAAGTTTTATTGCATGATTTCACCATTGAATTGTATGGTTTTACACTAGCAAAACACACCCGCCTAGTGTTTGATAAAATGTCCGGTTATGAATTCTTGAGCTGTTGGAGGCCCAATGTATGCCATATAAGTTGAATGACTTTATGATGATGATAGGAATGTTTATATGAGTTGTATTCATGAAAAAGTACCTATGGTGTTGTAAGTAGATTGTTGGGTTCCCATGTTGTTGTGCTCTTGAGATAAATGGAGAAGGTCTTCCTTTCTTGCTTGAAATGTAATACTTTGATGAGCTAGTCCTATGATTCCTACCAAAAAGGCCATGCCGTAAGATAGAATAACTAATGGTTCCTACCGAAAAGATCATATCGTAAATTATGGATACCCTACCGAAAAGGCTATGCCGTAAGGTAGAAAGACTAATGGTTCCTACCGAAAAGATCATATCGTAAGGTATGGACATCTTACTGAAAAGGCTATGCTATAAGGTAGAATAACTAGTGATTCCTACTGAAAAGATCATATTGTAAGGTATGGACATGCTACTGAAAAGGCCATGCCATATGGTAGAAAGACCAATGGTTTCCATTGAAAAGATCATATTGTAAGGTGAGGACATTCTATCGAAAAGGCCATGCCATAAGGTAGAATGAATCACGGATCCTACCCAAAAGATTATATCGTAATTTAGAAGACGTTTTATACTACCTATAAAAAAGACTATGTCATACAATAGGGGTATAGGTAACACTCTCCAAAAAGGTTGTACTGTAAGGCGAGTGGGGGATATTTGGCCTATTTCATGAAGGTTGGAAAAAGTATGTGAGTATGTATCCTATATTGAGTTCACATTCCTTGATCATGATATACAAGCATATTTTACCGTATGCATTGATCGTGCATATCATATCGATGTTATATCTATCCTTGCTTATAATTATGCATTTTGATTATGTTTCCTATCCCTTGCTAGCATTGCATCCTATATACTTAGTAAATTTCAACTTACTAACGCATACTCTATACCTACATGATGTCACCATGTAGAAACTGGTGTACCGCTTGATCATCCTCCTCCTTCACGTGGCTAGTACGATTATCTCTCAAGTTAGTTGGTGAGTCCTCCATTTCGAGGACGTTACTTATGATCTATTGTTATGTAAAAAGACTTTCTTATCTTTATTTATGTATACTATGAGGGAGAGCCTTGCTGTTTGTCATGGCCCCCCTCTTATCTATATAGTAGAGGTGTTGTTGGACATGTTATGTATCTATGCTTCGAGCCTTGACTCTCTTATTTCTTGACGAGTACGATATGGAAGTTTGCCCTTAGTCCCAACTCCCCATTCACCGGTCACATCTAGGCCTTAGATCTGGGACGTATAGGTCTTAGCAAAGAGGTCTTGGTACCAAGGTCAAGCTTAGCACGACTTTTGATCCTCAAACGAATGGTCACGCCGAAAGGACTATCCAAACTCTTGAGAATATGCTTAGGGCTTGTGTTTTTGAGTTTAAGGGTAGTAGGGATGAACATCTTCCACTTATTGAGTGTGCTTACAATAATAGCTACTATTCTAGCATTGGCATGGCTCCCTTTGAAGCTTTATATGGTAGGCGCTGTAGATCCCCAGTTGGGTGGTTTGATATGGGGAGATGGCATTTCTAAGTCTGGATTTGGTTATGGAAGCCTTGGAGAAGGTGAGGTTGATAAAGACGAGATTGAACACAGCCTAAAGTAGACAAAAGTCTTGCTCCGGTGTGAGAAGAAAAGATCTTAAGTTTAAGGTTGGTGATTCGGTTTACCTAAAAGTCTCACCCATGAAAGGTGTGGTCCAGTTTGATACAAAAGTGAAATTGAGCCCATGGTTTGTGGATCCTTATACAGTTTTGAGGAGAGTTGGTAAGGTTGAATATAAGCTGGAGTTGCCTATAGAGATGAATATGGTCCATTTGGTCTTCTATGTGTCCATGTTGAGAATGTGTGTAGGTGACCTAAGGGCACCTGATGAGGAGGTCCCGCGTGAGATTTTGGATAGACAAGTGAAGGGATTGAGAAACAAAGATGTAGCTTTTGTCAAGGTCCTTTGGAGGAATCAACAAGTTAAAAGTTCCACGTGGGAAGCCGAGCTAGACATGAAAAAGCGATACCCATATCTCTTTTACTCTACTCAAGCCAAATGTAATAACCTAAGTCCCATCTATTATTTCGAGTCTTAAGTTTTAGCCCTCATGTCATTTTGGATGCATTCACGTTTATGGTAACAAGTTTATAGTGATTTTTGACATTTATGTTGAGATTTTTTGAAAATGATGTTTACGTGTATTTTTTACGTTGCTGTCGGGCTGAAATCTTCATTATTCTTCTCTTACGCATATTTCTTTTAAATTCGAGGACGAATGTTGCCAAGGGAAAGATATTGAAATGCCCCTCATGTGTTTCAAAATGTCCATAATCGTAATTTTCATAAATCCTAAAATTTGTGTAATTTTGAAAATTTGACTTCGTAGTCTCGATCAAGTGGCAAAATTGAGTGGGAAATAGGTATTACCCGAATTTTAGAAGACCCATAGCGAAAATAATTTTCGCTATTTCTCGCGCCCAGGTCGCGACGGGCCTGGGGTGCGGACTACTATAATTGGAACTCTGTGTATGGTCCACGTCGTCTGGCCAGTGTAATACTTTCCTTTATTTTCTTATTTCGCTCAAGGGCATTAGGGTCATAGTCCCATGCCCACTTAAACGTGAAATCTCCCTTACTTAGCTATTTTTCAACTCTATAGCTCACAAAAACCCTCTCCAAAACCTCTCCAAAACTCTATCAATTCTCTCATTCAAATCTAAGGATTTCAAGCTCAATTTTTAAACTCAAGGACTCATTTCAAGCTCTAAGTCCACTTCAAGGAATTCAAGGTTTAAGGTATGTGGGTCTTCATCCGTGTGTCCTTTCACCCTTGGAGCCCAACCTTTTCTTTTTATGGAAATCGCATGATTTCAAGTGGTATTACCTGTGGGTACCTTTTATTATGAAATATGAACATTAATTATTTAGGGGTTTTATTAAGTATTGATTGATTATTTAGGGGTTTTATTAAGTATTGATTGATTATTTAGGGGTTTTATTAAGTATTGATTGATTATGCATAATATCTACTTAAAGCTTATTTTGTGAATTAGTTTTGTATATTGAAACTATGCATGATTTGAGTTATGGAATTATGAGCTTTTATAAGCTTTTGCAATGGATTTTAAGACACCATAAATGAGGGCTCTACTACTATGTTGGTGGGTTGATTTACTCATCTTTTTTTACTCTTGAATTGCATGATCTTTAACAAGTATCATGAACCCAGCATGTGTTTGATAAAATGACATTACCAGAATTCTCATGTCATTGATGATCTATTACTTGATTTACAAGTCAAGTGACTTCATGATGATTAAGGGCTTTCAAGCATTTAATGAATTCATGAAAAGTATCTATGATATTACAAGTATCAAGTTAAGCCCTATTTCAGGATTTTTAGCTCTTGTTAGTCATTCATGTTAAAACAAGGGATCATGTATAATAATGATCTACACTCATGTTGAAGTTAGGCTCATTAGTAGCGGTGAAACATGTTTATGAGCTGCTCAAGTCATGTTCTTACAAGCTATTCATATTATGATTAAAGTATGATTACTTCAAGTATTCCGTTTACAACAACAACAACAACAACATACCCAGTGTAATCGCACAAGTGGGGTCTGGGGAAGGTAAAATGTACGCAGACCTTACCACTACCACAAAAGTAGAGAGGCTGTTTCCAGGG
>JAPFFP010011937.1:0-17105 GCA_026153255.1 Solanum medicagineum
AAAAATCATGTGATTTTCATTTAAAAAAAGAGCCAGAATAATATTCAAACCAAAAAATTAAACCGAACCGAAATTAAAAAAATCGAACTGAACCGAATTTGTTTTAGTTCAGTTTCAATTTATATTTTTCTCAAACGGAAAATTGAAAAATCAAATTGAATTTCACAAATCGAACTGACCGAACACCCAGTCCGAGTAATATGGATCTGAATATTCTTCAAGAGAAATAAGAAGTTCATAATAGTTTTTTGTATTTTTTATTGTTTAATATGCTAGGAGTATTATTTTATTAAGAAGGATTTATTTTTACTTTAAAGTAATCATTCCCACAAAATTTCCACTCTCATTTGATCTATGCTAAGCTAGGATCCAGGTTAACGTTAAAAAAATAAATTTGTACATATTTTTAAAACATTCTTGCTTTTCTTTTTTCCCTTTTGTAACATTAGTTTTATATTTTTAAGAATTTCTAAAATATTAAAGAATAGAATGGTATTGGAAGTTAGAAGGAAAATATTTTTCTAGTTTATATGTTGGACTTTAGGATGAAAATTAAACAAATGCAAAGAAGAAAGCTCTTCTAATATCTATTTTATTGAACTATTTTAGCTTCTAATCTTTGATATCAAATACAACCTTATCGTAAATTATTTGTGCAATGGCTCTGAAACGAACCCAAGAAGTGTCCAAAAACGTGTCTCGAAAATGCCCATAATCGTAATTTTCATGTATCTCAAAATTCGCGCGAGATGTCAAAAATTCGACTTCATATTCTTGTTCAGGGGGTAAAATTGAGTGGGAAACGGGTCTAACCCCATTTTTAGAGCAACTGTAGCAAAATTCGAAATTTCAAAGTTTGCGAATTCCACTGACCAAGCGCGCCCCAGGGGCGTAGAGAGGTAATTTTTGGCCAGTTTTCTTGTTCCGGTCCAAGGCCTTTGGGTCTTGGGCCTAAGTCCCCCCATGCGTAAAAACACCTATACTTAGTCATTTTCAATCTCATATCATTCAAGACATTCCCCATAATCCTCTCTAACACTTAACCAAATATTTCACCCAAATTCAAGTATCCCAAACTCATTCCGGATCTCAAGAAATTCATTCAAGCTTTAAGCTGTCATACAAATTTAATTCAAGCTTATTCGTGTTGTTAAAGACCATCGTGGGTCCCCTACATCAAGCCAAGTTCAAAGGAATTTCTGTTGGCTAAGTTTTGCACAAGTACCGGTAGGAGGGTCAACTTTAAAGGGGCATATCTCTTAGCACACAAAGAACTGGGTGGCCTACGACCTACCAAATTAAAGCTCTTTGAATTAGTTTTCCAACGCACTTGGTTTCACCTTCTTTAGAGTTTGGATGAAGAAGTTATGCCCGTTTTCGTAGAACTCATCTGTGCAGGGGTATATACAGATTTTTGCCAAATTTCGTCTCATTAATGGCATTTCGTAAATTTAATTATTTCTATTGGTCTTTTGTGGATTCCTATGCTATCTTAACACTTCCTAAAGACCTAAACCCTAGTCCTAAAGATCAAATTCGCTCCTCCCAATTGGAATACACTCTCAAATTCTCCTAAGAGCCTCTACCAAACCCCAATAAGAATTCAAGGGAACTCAAGAACAAGTTGTGGATTTCAAGACCCCATTCTAAGCTTCAAGTCTTTCTCAACTCAATTTCAAGAAATTCAAGGTCTAAGGTATGTGAGTTTCATTCATGAGTTCCTTTCACCCATGAAGCCCAACCTTCCTTTTTATGAAAATTGCATGATTTCAAGTTGTATTTCTTATGGGTATCTATTATTATGAAATATGAGCAAGAAATATGTTGGGGTTTTGTCAAATATTGTTGATTATGCGTAAATATCTATTTTGAGGTTATACTGTGAATTGATCTTTGTCTATTGAGACTATACATGATTCAAGCTATGAAATCTATGAACTATTGTGAAGTTTTGATATGATTTACAAGTTATCCATGATGGGGTTTTACCATGATATTGGTAGGCTGATTTACATGATTTTAAAATGCATTAATTTCACTATTTCATGCTCTATACTCTTGCATTTTGCATGATTTGAACATGTCCTCATATGTGCCCACCAAGTGTTTGATGAAATGCCAAATTAAGAATTCTCAAGATATGTACATGTTTTACAAGTCAAGTGACTTCATGATGAATATGGACTATCAAGTATGTTTTTGAATTCATGAAATTATCTATGATAATGCAAGTGTGTAGCTAAGCCCTTTTTCAAAGATTATACCTCTTGTGAACCTTTTTATGTTAATGCAAGGGTAATGTTTGATGATGATTTATTCTTATGTTTTGAAGTTGGCTCACCATTAGAGGTCAAGGATGTTTAAGAGCTACTCGTGTAATGATTCTATGTTTCTCATAAGTTATTAAAGTTATGATTATTCTAATTATTTTGTGGGATTAGGCTTAACACCGATAGATGGAGGGTTTGCTCTCTTTCCTTGAACTATGTGCCACCATAAGACTATGTTATACCCTTGCAATACTAGTGGATCCATTTAGTGCACTTTCTCTTGAAGTTCCCTTTGAAATAGGACAGGCTGCCGTAAGGTGAAATTACTCATGAAATCCTTTTCGAAATGGAACGGGCTCCCGTAAGGAAGGTTACTTCTCCGAAATGGGATGGACTCCTATAAGGTGAAGTATGGTTTACCTTGACAAGTAGACCACCTCTTTAGCGGTGAGGGGTAATCATCGAAATTCCAAGTTGTAGCTCGCTTGGTCTTATTCTATGTCGGTTGAGGTCTCTTTCCACACTTATGTATTATGATCTATACAAATTGAATGATTTGCAAGCATGATTTACTTAAGCATTGATCATACATGCCATATTGCTATTATGCTATCTATTGCTTATCATTATGCATTTTAACTATGTTGCCTATCTCCTGTTGCATTGCATCCTACATACTTAGTACATTCAAATGTGCTAACGCATACTTATGCCTACATGATGTTACCATGTAGGAACCGGAGCTCCACTTGATCATCATCCTCCTACGTGTGGCTAGTAATATCTATTCAAGCAAGTTGGTGAGTTCTCAATTCCGAGGACATAATTCTTTGGATTTATGCTACGTATTAACTCTTCTCATGTTGGAAACTTATGATTATGACAGTGAGCCCGATTGCTTGTCTTGGCCCTGATAAGTTCTATGTCAAGAGGTGTTGTTGGACAAGTTCTGTATTATGCTTGAGTTTTGACTCATTTATGTTATTTAAGTACTAAACTCTCTCCCTTAGTCCCGATTTACCTTGTTTATGTTTTCTCTTATTGTTTATTTTTGCTTCCGTGACCAAAGATGTGTGTATGATATGCTAAGGGCTTGCTTGGGATTCCTTTGGGTTCCCCATTCGCCGTGTCACGTCTAGGGCCTAGTTTGAGCCGTGACAGGCTCATTATTATTAAAGATATCTATGTGAATATCCAATATCTTATTGATGGTCCACCTGGTCCAACCAAGATAAGGTTTTCCTCACCGGACAACTCAATGTTTTTAAAAGAACAATAAATTTTGGAAGTGGGGGCTTTCAGGGATAGCTATAGCAAGTCTGTCCTCTATGGGCGACTCTGGGTTTCCATAGGGGCACCGAGCAGTAGCCCTCAATGAATTTTATTTTATTATATTTAGTCTAGTGTAAGGACCCGGACTTCAGGGAACCTTAATGATGCTCGAAAATTGGTTTTCCATGATGTTTGACCAAGGTGCCCTTTGAAGGACACCTCTACGAGCTGTGAAAGTGGTCCACAAGCTGTGGAGGTGGCCTTGGAGTGGCCCTTGGCCATTTCGTGGCTTGTCTTGGCTTTTTGAGGTGTGCAAGACTAAGTGGCCCTCCACGGAGCCTTCACGGCTCGGGGAACTCATTACTGGCCGTGAAAGAGCTCGTGGGTGGAAGACCTTGCTTAGTTGCAAATGTTTTTGCCTAAGGGTGCCACCATGGGCACCCTCATGGGCCGTGAAGAGAACCATAGACCGTGAAGGTGATCGAGGAGGGACCCTTGGCCAAATTTCTTCAAAAAATCACCATGTTGGATCTTGGGGGCCCTTCACGACAAGCTTCCCAAGTTGTGAAGCCCATTGTGCAGGGGTCTAGCTCAAATTTTTGTTTCATTTTCATTAAGGGCTTAATTGCAATCTAGTTCCTTTCAAGGTCTTTTATGACATTTATGTATATCTAAGACCCCTAAATAAACCCTTGCTCATTCATTACACCTCATTTTAAAATTCAAGCACTTAAACTCAAAATATCAAGTTCATGAACTCCATTCAAGCCAAACTTTGATGATTCAAGTCAAGGGATTCAAGAGGTCTTTAATCTCAAGTCTAATCCTTATTAATCTTCCTAATTCTTCAAGGTATGTGTGGTTTCATTCATGATACCCATTTAATCATGAAGCCCCAAAATCTATTTCATGAAATTTATGATTTCTACGTATGATTTGCAAGTAGGTCTTTTAATTTAGCTTCAATTTGAAGAAATTAAGTTATGGGTTGATTTCAATTGATTATTTTATCATGATTTAAATATTATTATGTCGATTTATATGGATTTTATGAGATTGAAGAATTCATGTCCCTTTAATTTATGAACCTATGCATTAGTAATTTCAAGTATGTTTCAGTTGTTGATTTTTTTATAGATTAAGTATGACTTCATCTTAATATGATGTTTTAACCATGAATCTCAAGTACCCATGCTATTTACTCATTCATCATGGCATAAGCATGCATAAACAAGGATTTTCATGAGATGTATCATGTGGGTTAAGACCCAATTATGATTGTGACTATAATTTCAAGGCAAGTATGATTATGACATGACATGTGACCCCATAATGTCTATGATATGACTTAAGGTTCCCATGGGTGTTTTTACACCACTATGCACAAATATTAATAAACTATTTCTATGTATGCAAGTATGAAATGAAGTATGATTTGGCTTTTATGCCCATGTATACATGATTATGATTCAAAAAGACTTACGCTCCTATTTCAAGCATGTATATGTAAATGTATTCCCATGGGACTATGAATTAAAGCTGAAGGAGATTGAAGGTGGGGGACCAACCCCAAGGGTCCTTGTATAAAGCCTACTTTCTGATAACTACGTGCTAGCGTAGGTTCATGTTTATGCCCACTTAATTGTGTCCCTGTTTTGCTTAAAGAATTGTCTTTGGAATACTTTACCTGGGATCTTTTGTTGGAAAAACTTCAAATAAAGAATATATTTGATTAAATGGGATAACCTATTTCTTTTTCTTCTTCATATTTGATTGAATAAGATGGGAAATGACTTTTTAAGTTCTTCAGTCTTATAGAGGAAATCCAACGTTCACTTAGTTGACACAAACGGACCCCCTTTAGTTTCCATCAATAATATTCTAGTCTAATTCTAGATATACTTTGTGTTAATTAAAATGACTGTTGGCGTTAATTTGTTGCTTCCTTTAAATCATTTCCTTTACTTCTGGAGGTTCGAAATTAGATAAAACTTTCTGGTAACTCATCCACGCCCAACTTTTGTCCTGTTTTGGTTGTTTCATTTTGTTAGAATTCTTAGTGTTGTTATGAATAGATAATAATTTCTTTTCTCTTCTTATGTTTCATATACAATCGAAAAGCTGGAATTCTCACTTTGAAACTCATTTTGGCCCAAAATATGGGCCAGCAGCAACAAGGGTCACCACTCAGAATCTCGAAAAATTAGGAGTCAATATTTCTTGGCCTTCTCCGTTGTCATTTGGTTACGTTTCTATCACGCCCCGAGAGGGTACCCCAGACGTGACTGACACTCGGAGACTATTACTAGCCCCCAAGCAGACCACTCAGTCTCTTTGCCATCGTTCAGTCAATTCATCAGTGGAAAAGAAATGATATATGAATATAAATGCTATCCTATCAGTGGGTTCATACTATCAACATCAGTCTATCATAAGAAAATAGAATAGATAACGAAAATCTCAAATGTAAAGAATGAAAGAAAGAGGGAAAAGAACCGTCGACATCAACATCCACATCTATGCCTATGAAGCCTCTATACTATAGGCTGAAGCGATACCATGATAGGCCATGACTACCAAATATCAAGAAAAAGGAGATTGTCCAATAATACCAATAAATATCCTCTTGAATGCTGGGGAGGACGCACCACTGTTAGCAATAGGGAACTCTGAACCCCAACGATTAGGCTGCTGAAGTACTTGGTCTATAGTATCTGTATCAAAAAATGATTCAGCGCCAGAGGGGCGTTAGTACATGGAATATACTGTATGTAAAATGGGCCAAGAAAAAAAGAAACAATTTAATCATCACCAGTCCATCACTCAGCCTCACCTTAGATATAAGAGACAAGACTATCATCTCACTAGCTATCAAGCATCAAACGTTCACTTCACATCGGAGTTCTATCACCATGAAACTTATTTGGGAGTTTCTATAATCAACAACCACTACATACGAGCCGGTAGTGATACAACAAAGAAATGTCGTTGCCACATCCGTCCAGTATCTTGCCGGGGTAAAGGACGAGTCTGTCAGTGGATCCAAAAGTCTGTCAAGTCCCCTTTCAGGAGAAAAGAAGTATCCTCTTTCATGGTTCAATCCTCTATTACGCTGGTCATGTAGTTAATGGGTTTAAGTGGGATTGACTATTACCCGTTCGGTGCTAATACTTCTCCCAGGATTCAACATGCTCATAAATCTATCAACCCTTCAAGAAACCTCATCACCCAACCTCTATGGGCAAGATTTTCTATCCAATCTAAGGGAGTTATATCTATTCAACTCTATCAATAATAGCTTCAGTGATCATAGTCATCGACACACTTAATTCAGGACTCAGACTCAGTCAGACATCATTCTCAGACATTCAAGGCTCTAGACATCCCCTAAGTTCATTATTCAAGTCATTACAAAGAGGAAATTTTAAGGATCAAGTCGCAATCATATAATAAGGTAAAAATACAGTAAGCTTTAAACATGATGATCATCAGTTCATGATATAAATTTGTTGTTTAAAGATTTAAAATAATAATTCAAGTTAGTATACAAGATATTAAAACAATTATTCAAGAATTTAAGGTAATTTCTCAAGAACCTTCAAGAATTCATACATCAAGGCTCCTAGACATGAATTTGCTATCTTAACTCTACATTGGCGCATGGGAGATCAATCCCATGCTTTTGGGTAATCTTTACATTCCTGGGAATGACGAATCTTTGAAGAACCTTGAATTCTCCTCTGAAACCCTTACTTTTCTTTCCTTTCTCTCTCTTAGACTTAGTGTAAAATTGATAGACTTAAGATAGTTTTTGGGTTTAAAACCCTCTTGTATGAAAATATGTTGAAAAACAGACCTAGGGTGTAAAAAAATATCGGGAAGGACAAAATTGCCCCTCCCGAATTAAAAGAAAAAAATAGGTTCCTCCATCCACTAGTGCGCGACGCGCACTAGTGTTTTTATAGACTTTTTCGCGAATTTTTGATTCCCATCGAATTATTGAAAAACAACAAAGTGTGGTTCCGCATCCTCTCCGCGTCGCTGAAGAAGCACGGAAACCTCACTGTTTTAATCTCAGTTTGGAAAGAATAATTCACGTTTTTTCGCGTTAAAGCCGAGTCGAGACCATTTTCCAACTCAGTTTTTGCACTAATCTCAAATCCGGTCTCAGATTTTCCATCAGACCCTGGGAAGATACACTGTGTGCATGATAAAGTTTAGGGGCGCTTTAGTAATTGTATGGAGTGTCACATCATCTCCCTCTTGGAATCACTCATCCTCGAATGATGAGTAAAGGTCGAACGGGGACTCGAATAACCTCAGAGCTCATCCTATTTGTCACTCGAGAATGCTCGAACTCTCATTATCCATCATCTATCTATCTTCGTCTTAGACTCGGGAATGGAATAACACAAGGCATCACTTAATGGAAAAAGAACATTCAAAATTGGTAAGAATAACAATATTTACCTTTGGCATCATCATCACTTGGCACGAATAGATGTGGGTATTTGGGCTTCATCGCTTCCTCAGCTTCCCATGTAGCTTCTTCAACAAATTAATTCCTCCATAAGACTTTGACGGAGGCTATCTGCTTGTTCCTCAACTTACAAACCTGTTGGTCAAGAATCTGGACTGGAACTTCCTCGTATGCTAACCTGTCTATCACGCCCGTACTCTCCACAGGAATCACTAAGGCTGGGTCCCTCAAACACTTCTTCAGCATAGATACGTGGAACACCGGGTGAACTCCATCTAACTCGGGAGGCAAGTCTAACTCATAGGCAACCTTCCCAATCCTTCTTACAATCTGGTATGGCCCGATATTATGGGGGCTCAGTTTTCCCTTCTTACTAAATCTCATGACACCCTTCATAGGTGACACTTTCAAGTACAACCAATCATTTACCTCGAACTCCAAGTCCCTTCTTCTCACATCTGTATATGACTTTTGGCGACTCTGCACTGTCTTCAACCTTTCCAGGGTGACTTTCACCTTCTCCATCGAGTGGTGTACGAGGTCAGGCCTAATTAACTCAGCTTCATCCACCCCGAACTATCCAATCGGATATCTACATCTTTACCCGTATAATGCCTCATACGGGGCCATCTGAATGCTGGCATGGTAGCTATTATTATACGCGAACTCAATCAATGGTAAGTGATCATCCCAGTTTCCTTTGAAATCAATCACACATGCCCTCAACATATCCTCTAAATTTTGAATAGTGCGCTCTGCCTGCTCGTACATCTTGAGGGTGAAAAGCGGTACTCAAATTTACCTTCGCACCCAATCCCTTCTGGAAAGATCTCCAAAATTGAGAGGTGAATTGGGGTCCTCTATCTGAGATGATATACAAAGGAACCCCATGCAACCTCAGAATCTCCTGAATGTAAAGTTGGGCATATTCCTCAGCCATATAAGTTGTCTTCACTGCCAAAAAATGGGCTGATTTTGTCATCCTGTCAACAATCACCCATATTGAATCATGCTACTTTCGGGATCTTGGTAAGCTGGTAATGAAGCCCATGTTGATAACCTCCCATTTCCACTTCGGAATTTCAAAGTTCTGAGCTAACCCACATGGTTTCTGATGTTCAACGTTAACTTGTTGGTAATTGGGATACTTAGAAATGACTTCAGCGATGTCCTTCTTCATCCCGTTCCACCAATAGAGTTCCCTCAAGTCGTGGTACATTTTGGTGGAGCTAGGATGAATGGAATACGTCGTGCTATGAGCTTCAGCCATGATTATGTCTCGAACACTGTCAATATCAGGTACACACAATCTCCCTTGATACCTCAATACTCCATCTCCACCTTTAAAGAAAACCATCACCTTCTGCCTGTGAACCGCTTCTTTCAATTGGAGTAAGATGGGTGTTGGTCTTGCTTTTCCTTCACTTCTAACACTAAGGATGAAGCAGAATAATTCTGAACGTTGACCCCGCCTACGTTGTTCTCCTCAAGTTGTATACCCTATCTTGCCAATCTATGCACTTCCTTGGCCAGTTCTCTCCTCCCCTCCTCCACATGGGCAGTGCTACCCATGGATATCCTGCTAAGAGCATCAACAACAGTGTTAGCCTTACCTGGGTGGTAGAGGATGCTCATATCATAATCCTTGAGCAATTCCAGCCACCTCCTCTGCCTCAGGCTGAGCTCTTTAGGACTGAACACATACTGTAAGCTCTTGTGGTCAGTGAACACGTCCACATGCACATGCACTCCATACAGATAGTGACACCAGATCTTAAGTGCGAATACCACAAATGCCAACTCTAGATCATGGGTCGGATAATTCTTCTCAAGAATCTTAAGCTATCTAGAAGCATAAGCTATCACCTTTCCTCTCTGCATAAGCACACATCCCAATCCAAACTCTGGATATACTGGTGCTGTAGTTAATCTAGTCTTCAATTCCTGGAAGCTTTTCTCACATGCCTCAGACCACTGAAACTTGGCCTTCTTCTGAGTCAGCTTTGTCAACAGGGCTGACAGAAAAGAGAAGCCCTCCACAAATCTGCTGTAATACTCGGCCAAACCCAAGAAATTTCTTATTTCCGTTGGAGAGATGGGTCTTGGCTAGTTCTTAACCGCCTCAATCTTCTGTGTATCGCCCCGAATACCATCTCCAAAAACCACATGGCCTAAGAAAGCCACTGACTTGAGCCAAAACTCACACTTGAAGAATTTTGCATACAACTCGTGATCTTTGAGTGTTTGCAAAACCACTCTAAGGTGAATTGCATTCTCTTCTTCATTCTTCGAATACACTAGGATGTCATCAATAAACACAATCACGAACATATCAAGATACGAGCTGAATACCCTATTCGTCAAATCCATGAAAGCTGTGGGTGCATTTGTCAACCCGAATAACATGACTAAGGACTCAAAATGGCCATACTGTGTCCTAAAGGCAGTCTTAGGAATGTCACTTTCCCTCACCTTCAACTGATGGTAACCCGATCTGAGATCTATCTTAGAGAAATAAGTAGCACCCTGAAGTTGGTTAAAGAGATCATCTATTCTGGGAAGAGGATACTTATTCTTTATGATTGTCTTGTTCAACTGTCGGTAGTCTATACACATCCTCAGAGACCCATCTTTCTTATGCATGAATAGGAAAGGGGCACCCCAAGGTGAGACACTAGGCCTTATGAATCCTTTCTTTAACAAGTTTTCCAATTACTCTTTCAATTCTTTCAACTCTGCGGGAGCTATTCTATAGGGTGGGATTGAGATAGGTTTGGTCTCAGGGAGAACATCAATACCAAAGTCAACCTCGCTATCAAGAGGGACTCTGGGAAGATCATTAGGAAAGACCTTGAGAAACTCATTTACTATTGGGACTGACTCGAGAGTAGGAGACTCAACATCATCAGACTTTATTCGCACGAGGTGGTAAATACAACTCTTGGATATCAACTTTCTAGCTCTAAGGATATGAATTTACCCTTAGGGGCAACAAAACTCCTTTTCCACTCTAAGATAGGCTCATTAGGAAATTGGAACTTGACAATCTGGATTCTACAGTCAACAGAACCATAACAAGCATGAAGCCAATCCATGCCCATTATTACATCAAAATCAACCATCTCCAATTCTATCAAATCAGCTAAAGTGTCTCTATGATAAATAGACACCACACAGTCCTTGTAAACTCTCTCAGTTAAGATAAACTCACCAGTAGGAGTAGAGACAGAAAAGAGTTCATGCAAACACTCCGAAAGGATCCCAAACTTACTAGCCGCATAAGGGGTCATAAAAGACAATGTGGCACTTGGATCAATCAATGCATAGCAATCATAAGTGAAGACACGAAGCATACCCGTGACAACATCTGGTGCAGCCTCATGTTCCTGACGGTTACCCATAGCATAAAGACGGTTTGTCCCGCCTCCTATATCCATAGTAGTAGCACCCATCTGCTGATTACCTGCTGGAGGTGCTGTCGAAGACTGAGCTCTGCTGCTCCCCTCACCTCGCCTCCTCTTCGGACACTCATAGCTAAAATGACCAGCCTGCCCACATGCATAACATACATCCTTGCCAACACGACACTCTCCCAGACAAAGCTTACTACACTTGCTGCAAGGTGGCTTTTCCTGTATACCCTGAGTCACACTGGCCTGAGATTGGGCGCCTGGTGTCCTAAAATTCATATGACCCTGAGATTTCTGATCATACCTGGTTGGTGCGGGATGTGGGCGCACTGACTATATATGGTGCGGGATGTGGTGATCTCTTCTGGAAATAAGATTTGTCACCTTTGTTCTGTCTCTGCAGGTTAGATTCATGTCTTGTTGACTTCTCCTTTCTACTTAAGTGCTCCTGTCTATCCCTCCTCTTATCTTCCTCCGTCTGCTGGGCATACACCACAAGTCTGGAGATGTCTATACCAGGAATTAGCAATGTAACCTTACACTCTCTCCGCACATATCTAGCCAGGCCAGACACAGATCTCCTCATCTTCTACCTTATCTCTTTCATCATCTCCGGAGCATATCTTGATAGTTTGGTGAATCTACGGCTATACTCCTTCACAGTCATCCCTCCCTGCTTCAGATTCACGAATTCATCCGCCTTCGCCTCCCTCAACTCTTGAGGAAAGAAGTGATCAAGAAAGGCGGCTTCAAACTCATTTCATTCTGCAGGCTCCACATCCTCCCCTCTACTCTCCTCCCACTAAGTGTACCACACATTGGCCACGTCCTTCAGCTGGTAGGACACAAGCTCAACTCCCTCAATCTAGGTCGCATGCATGGCCCTCAGGACTTTTATATCTCGTCAATAAAATCTTGTTGGTCGTCTTCCACCTTTAACCCTATATACACTGGCGTATTCATCCTCAAGAAGTACCTGAGCCGGGTTGTAACTGAGGGCTCCTGTGAGCTGGAACTAGGAGCCTGAGAACCGTGGCTATTTCCGTAGGAGGCCACCAACTGAGTCAGCATGGTGATGGCTCATCTAAATTCTGCCTCAGTAGTGGGAGCTATTTGAGACTGAGCAGGGGGCGCCTGAGGAACCTTAATAGTCCTAGCGGGGCGTCCCCGTCTACTCACCTCAGTCTGAACCGAAACCTCCGATTGGGTGTTCTTAGCAACGGGAGTTGGGACATCTTTTTGAGCGACTGTTTTCTTTGGCGGCATTTTCTGTAAGCATAAGATGCATGAGTTAAAAGCAGAATTTCACAAGTTAACTCTATAGCACGAACTCAGATCATAGAAAAAGGGTAACACTTCCTAATGTTCTATAGTCTCCTGTTTATAAAGTGTGGTGCACAACACACCCATAAACAAAACTCTACTAGACATGACTTCATGGAATCCCTAGGACACTCAAACTCTGGGCTCTGATACCAAGTTTGTCACGCCCTAGAAGGGTACCCTAGACGTGACTGGCACTCGAAGACTATTACTAGCCCCCAAGCGGACCACTCAGTCTCTTTGCCATCGTTCAGTCAATTCATCGGTGGAAAAGAAATGATATAATGAATATAAATGCTATCCTATCAGTGGGTTCATACTATCAGTCAGTCTATCATAAGAAAATAGAATAGATAACGAAAATCTCAAATGTAAAGAATGAAAGAAAGAGGGAAAAGAACCGTCGACATCAACATCCACATCTATGTCTATGAAGCCTCTATTCTATAGTCTGAAGTGATACCATGACAAGCCATGGCTACCAAATATCAAGAAAAAGGAGACTGTCCAATAATAAAAATAAATATCCTCCAAATGCTGGGGAGAATGTACCACTGGTAGCAATAGGGAACTCTGAACCTCAACGATCAGGCTGCTGAAGTCCTCGGTTTACAATATCTGTATAAAAAAATGATGCAGCGCCAGAGGAGTGTTAGTATATGGAATGTACTGTATGTAAAACGGGCTAAGAAAAAGGAAACAATTTTATCATCACCAGTCCATCACTCAGCCTTACCTCAGATATAAGAGATAAGACTCTATCACCTCACTAGCTATCTAGCATCAAACATTCACTTCACATCGGAGTTCTATCATCATGAAACCTATCTGGGAGTTTCTATAAGCGACAACCACTATTTATGAGTCGGTAGTGATACAACGAAGTGATGTCGTTGCCACATCCGTTCAGTACCTTGCAGGGGTAAAGGACGAGTTTATCAGTGGATCCAACAGTCTGTCAAGTCCCCTTTCGGGACAAAGGAAGCATCCGCTTTCACGGTCCAATCCTCTCCTATGATGGCCACGTAGTTAATGGGTTCGAGCGGGACTCACTCTTACCCGTTTTGGTGCTAATACTCCTCCCATGACTCAACATGCTCATAAATCTATCAATCCTTCAAGAAACCTCATCACCCAACCTCTACGGGCAAGATTTTCTATCCAATCTAAGGGAGTTATACCCATCAACTCTATCAACAATAGTTTCAGCTATCACAGTCATGCAAACACTCAATTCAGGAGTCAGACTCAGTCAGACATCATTCTCAGATATTCAAGGCTATAGACATCCCCTAAGTTCATTGTTCAAGTCATTATAGAGAGGAAATTTTAAGGATCAAGTCGCAATCATATAATAAGGTAAAAATACAGTAAGCTTTAAACTTGATGATCATCAGTTCATGATATAAACTTGTTGTTTAAAGATTTAGAATAAGAATTTAAGCTAGTATACAAGAAATTAAAACAATTATTCAAGAATTTAAGGTAATTTCTCAAGAACCTTCAAGAATTCATACATCAAGGCTCCTAGACATGAATTTTCTATCTTAACTCTACATTGACACATAGAATATCAATTCCATGCTTTTGGGTAACCTTTACATACATGGGAATGATGAATCTTTGAAGAACCTTGAATTCTCCTCTGAAACCCTTACTTTTTTCTCCTTTTTCTCTCTTAGACTTAATGTAAAATTGATAGACTTAGGATAGTTTTTGGGTTTAAAATCCTCTTGTACGAAAATATATTGAAAAATGGACCTGGGGTGTAAAAATATATCGGGAAGGACGAAATTGTCTCTCCCGAAATAAAAGAAAAAAATTGATTCCTCCACACACTAGTGCCGCGCACTAGTGTATTTATACATTTTTCGCAAATTTTGATTCTCATTGAATTTTTCAAAAAACAAGAAAATGTGGTTCCGCGTCCTCTCCTCGTTGCGGAGGGGCACGGAAACCTCACTGTTTTAAGCTCATTTTGGAAAAAATAATTCGTGTTTTTCGGCGTTAAAGCCGAGTCGAGACCATTTTTTTATTCAGTTTTTTGCACTGATTGTAAAGCTGGTCTTGGATTTTTCATTAGAACCTGGGAAGATACGTTGTGCGCACGATAAAGTTTAGGGGTGTTTTAGAAATTTTACGGGGTGTTACAATTTCTTCTTATACTAGTCGATTAATATTTTCCATGTGAATGTTGATACACTGGCTAACTTTCTTCTGTTATTGAAGATTATGTTGTGAATTAGTATTATTCGCTCTAACAAGTCTAGCATCGACAATGTATAGTCTTGACAACATTTTATGATCATTGTTTAAAATTATTGAAATAGGCCAAAGTTATAAAATTTATCTCAAAACATTTTGAAGATATTTGAATCCAGATAATCACTTTCATAAAAAGTGTTTTAAATCAAAATGAATTATGGCCTCACTATACAAGATTTAATATTTATAGAATCTCAATAGTTAGGCCACTTTAGGTTTTAAGTTGATTTATCAAATACAATGTAATATTTTATTTGGGTCATTTTAAATCTTTTAATGAATTTTTGTTTAAATAATAAAATAAAGTTTGAGCATTTTACATTTCTTTCTTACAAATTATTAAACCTTTTAAAAATAAATATCTCCGAGGTGTAATGTTGCTTTTAACATAACCTTTCAAGATTTTAGAATTTTTTTGCAGCGCTGGATACAAGCGTTACCTCACAATCGCCTCGCCCAGTGGAGGCTTTACTTTACAAGTTTACACAGCCGGATACAAGCTTTTACTTTACAATTTCATAACCGGATACACAGGCTTTTACTTTACAAGTTTACACAGCCAGATACAGGCTTTTACTTTACAAGTTTATACAGCCAGATACAGGCTTTTACTCTACAAGTTCTACACAGCCGGAAATAGGCTTTTACTTTACAAGTTCTACACAGCCAGATACAGGCTTTTACTTTACAAGTTTAAACAACCAGATACAGGCATTTACTTTACAAGTTTACATAGCCAGATGCAAGCTTTTATTTTACAAGTTCTACACAGCCGGATATAGGCTTTCACTTTACAAGTTCTACCTAACCGGATACAAGCTTTACTTTACAGGTTCTACACAGCCGGATACAGGCTTTTAATTTGTAGTTCTACACAACCGAATACAGGCTTTTTCTTTACAATTTTACGTAGCTGAATGCAAGCTTTTACATTACAAGTTTTACACAGCCGGATACATGCTTTTTACTTTACAATTACACAGCCGGATATAGGCTTTTACTTTACAAGTTTACACAGCCGGATATAGGCTTGACACTACAAGTTTTGCGTCACCAGATACAGGCATTGCAAATACCCCATCGATCAGAGGCTTTACATTACAAGTTTTGACTCGCCAGATAAAGACGTTACATTACAACATCTTCGCCAATCAAAGGCCTCTACATTACAAGCTACTTTCGTGACATAAGACAAAGACATCAACGATCGTTTGAATATCTATACACTACTCTTTACACTATTACTTCCATTAATAATTTTGAACTTTTTCACCCCTTTTCCCTTTTTGTGCAGGATAACACATCACAATGTGGAACTCTATCTTAGCAACAAACTAGGCCAAGCTAGTGGAATGTCAAGCATCCATAGCTACGTCAAGGATTTGCTTTCAGAACTCAACTTGATTTGATTTCCAAAAATTAAGGTTCAACTCTTCGTTTAATTTTCATGGCTTGGTATCACCATAACTCGATGCTAGGCAAAATATTGTTTCCTTTCTATCAACGTTTTCCTGTAGAACTTGCTATGGAACATTTTCCTTTCCCAGGTAGCCACTAGAACTACATCTGACCTGATCCCCATGTCTCGGTATTATAAGTTGCTTTAGCTTGAGTGTGGTTGTTTTCATCATACTAACCTCTTCTTACTCCATCACCTAAGAAAATTCAATATTGCCATAATTCGATACTAGGGAAAATTTTGAATTCGATCAAAATTTGCTATAGTTTTACCCTATCAAACTACATATAGCCTGATTTCTCATGAAACCTGAGATATGTAGCCCACTCAAAAAACAGAGTCCGTCCATAACTCCATAAAAATGCCAAGTTGTTGCCCAAAAGATTGTTTTGGTTGGCCAAAATTCGATTGTGTCAATATTTCTTTGTCCACATCTTCATTAGTCTCATCCATGGACAAAGAAAGGGGCAAGTTGTTGACACCCAATCTTGGCTCGTCAATATCATTTTTTGTTATTATTATTATTACTAGTATTTTGATAGATTTTCTTCTTCTTCTTATTATTTTTTTTCTTCAACAAATCATTTTATGGATATTATTTCAAACAAAAGTAGTAGTAGTAGTAG
>JAPFFP010011948.1:260-17105 GCA_026153255.1 Solanum medicagineum
TTAATAAATATTATTAATTTGATGCAATAGTTTAATCTATTGTGAAGAGCAAGCAAAGATGCAAAAAATTAATCCTAATAGTTTAGTATTGTGATACGATAAAGATAAGAAAATAAAATACAATATTCATGTTAATAAATATTATTAATTTGATGCAATAGTTTAATCTATTGTGAAGAGCAAGCAAAGATGCAAAAAATTAATCCTATTGCTTATAATATAAATATGCTAATAACTTTTTAATACATAAAGTAATAATTTAAATTGTACAGTAAAAAATTAAATAATTAATTAACTAAAATTTAATGTAACAATAGATTCCGAAATATAAATGAGTAATTTAATTTTTCCAACATAATTTTATTTTTAAATTTGTTATATTACATACTTATATTAACAAAGTATTTAATAGTCAAAATTTTTATTATTATTTACATACAATGGTCTTATGAATTCTAAAGATAAAGTAATTCTAATCCAAAAGTAAATCTGAAAACTAAATTATAAAAAATTAAATAATAAATTAAGAAAAATAGTGAAAGACGATTTTGTCTAAAGCAAAGAAACATTTTTTTACCTTACTTGAAATATTATTTTACCTGAAAAGATAAACTTGTGACTTGAGCGAAATGTTATTACAAAATAACAGAAATTTTTAAATAGCAAAAATTTATTAGACTCAACTAACTAAACTAAAACTAAGGGTGCAATATAATTTAAAATGAAGCAAGTTAAGATAATATTAATCATAAAAAATGGCTTTTTAAGGGACAAATTAATTTAAAACGTAATTAATAAGAAAAATCAATTTTTCAAAAAATAATAAAACAGAGTCGTCAGTTAATTTCTTAAAGAAATTAAGAAAACTTTAAAAAGAATTTAAGACCCTAACAGAAAAAGTCTCAAAATTTCAGATAAATGATTAAGGGTTCAATTTCCACTTTTGAGAAGAACTTAATCACTCAAAAATGGCCGCTAACTCGCAGTTAGCCAGCATTTAAACTCATTTGACTATCTTCGAGAAAAGACCAATGTTTAAGAAATGAAATTTGAAAATCTAGATGCATTCAATTTGACTATTTTTTAAAATAAAAGAAATTTTTTTTTAAAATTTAAACTAAAACTGACCAAGTGTTAACAACATAGACAAGCATTTTTCAAATTAAAGAACCACAAAATCAAATTCAAATAAAATAATGCAAATGGTTTGACTTTTGAAGAATTAAATTAGATTAAAATAAATAATTATTAACACAACCAAATAGTGTTAGAGTTAGAGTTAGAGTTAGAGTTAGATAACAAGTATGACAAATAAATATACAAGGAATAAAATAACATTGGGCTTGACAGGCCCAATTCAGAAACCTGTCCCAACTCTAAAAATTGAGCTTGCCTGGCCTGTTAACTCCTCGTTGTTGCTGCTGTTGAAGAAATGGGCTCTTGCCCCTTCGGCCTGTGTACACACTTAATATATATATATATGGTTTACTAATGCATACCCTCATGGTGTTGCCTCCAAAATGGACTATAACCAACCCCATTGAATGAACATATCAAAGGCTGACTCGGAATGGGATTTGGGCCTCCGTGGCCCATCAAAAAAAAAAAAAGCAAAACGGGAGAGCCCGTTGGCCCCAGATCAAAGTTCACGCAAGAAGAAAAAAAAAAAGAATTAAAATTAATATGTGTAGAATGAATCAGCTACTCAACAATACCTTAATCCACACTCAGATAGTTAGAGCAACAACATATAACGACTTTGTCAAACAATCCACGATGACTATATTTAACAGGTAATGAAAATGGAACAGCGTGTAGAAGTAGAAGAACCTCTAAATTAGTCTAACATTTTAGGAGTAGTGAGACTCAAATTTACCATTTTAAGGGACAACATTCTCTGAGATGACAAGTAGAAAATAGACCACTAACAACACTTTAATTGAAGCAAAAAGTGAAACTAACCATAACCTTAAAACATACTAAAACCAAGTCGTGTTTGATGCCAGAAAGGGTCAAACTAACTTGAAACATAACATTTCATGATACGCAGGGATAAAACAGCCAACAAAGCCATATTTCCTTTCAATGTAACCCAAAAACAAGTTTTTGATTAAACTTAATAATGCAGTCAAAGGAGGAGCTATAAAGAAAATGCACAATGAACTAAAACAAGGTCAGTTTTAAGTGCTGAAAAGTAGCAGGAACTCAAAGCGAGGTCTGCTAACACATACTAGATGCCACGATTTTAGAGCAATATAACAAGATCAACTCATCAGCAGCCAAATCATGATATGAACACCAAAAACAGAGACATGAAACAGAGAAAACATAAGAAACTTAAGGCAAAACAACAATGAAATCAACACATGAAATCCTGAACTAAACTTTTTCTCTTGTTTTCTGGTAATAAAAAAAATTATTAGTAACCACTAGAAGAATATGAACTGAATAGATTTATAAAACTTAAGCTATTTAAGAAATCTCCAAATATCAGTAAGGGAGATACTAGTGAGCATAGTGGATTGAAGAAAGAAAGAAAGAAGACTTTTTAAATCAAGAGAACATTTAGCTTTCTGTGAGCTAGCACTCTTAAAGTAACAAAAGTTGATCGTTTAAACACGAGAGATGGAGAAGAACAGTGTCACAGAGCAAACAAAAATCAAGATTTAAGCAAACGAGTAGGCTGAATGCATACACAAAAATAAACAACAACTTGTCACAACTTAGAGCAACACGATGACATTACTTCTACAGCAGCTAGTTCATGAGTAGAAGGGATAAAACGGGTGTCAAAGCCATACTTTCTCCTTTACAGTAACTATTAATGCACCATGAAGATAATAGCACACACTCAAGTCAGAAAACTAGTTCACATAAGTGAGAACAACATTCCAGGAAGAGGAAGATGCAAGTGAGGTTTACTAGAAAACCAACACACAGACGTGACAGTAACACGTAAATGAAAACAATATTCCTCAAGAGATTAAAAAGCTTCAGAAGAGAGTGAAATAGGAAAATAAACACAGAGATGAGGATGTATGCAATCTTAACATTTAAACATTTAAGAACTTGCATGATAAACCATGAGTCAAAGCTTTGAACTCTAAGAGGGACCAAATAATAGCAAGACGACCCTAACAGTAGGCTGGGAAACTGAAAATTCACAGAAAATAACAAGAAGATACTAATTTAAACAGGATTAGCTTATCAAATGCAGGAACTATCATGTCGTTACACGTATTGAAACCAAACCAGTCCAACTACATCAAAATCGTCACATTCGTATTCAAAACAACTTCATGGAAACTCAGACGCACCAACAAGAAAACAAATCCAACAAAACAATAACAATATATTCCAGTTGAAAGGGTCCACATATGTTGCAAGCAACCGCATTCAAAAGAGAACAACCAATAAAAGACACTTGAAACACAGAGGAAAACTATTCACGCAGCTTCCAGAACAGATATGAGGATTAGGAATTACGTTTCTTAGAGCAGAAACTGGGATTTCAACGACTGGAGAAGGAAGCTCCCACCAACAGACCCTTGTTATATACCAATCAAACTTCGAACCCAAAAATTCACAGTTTCAAATTTCTTCCAATGGACGAACTATTCTGAAAAATAATTGAATATTGGATCGGAATTGTTAGGGTTTTTCAAAGTAAAAACCGCTGCCCCCCTTAACAGTAGAGAAAGGGTCGAACTTATAGAGAATTTTAGGGCAACAAAGTTACAGGGCAAAATGGGGTCGGATTGGGGGTTTATTTGAACGAATTTGAAATTCAAAACCCTAAATCTTATCCAACTAGACGGATCGTTCAACGGGAAAACCATCGAAGCCGTTCAAATCGATCAAGATGAAAATAAGGGTTCTGAGATTGTGACATCTGGGAGACAGATGGAATCACCTTGAAATGACTCTTGTACGACACAATTGAAGGAGGGACACGTCAAGAAAAGTTGTTAGAGTCGAATTTTGGAATCCTTCAGGCTGTTTTTTGGAATTGGGTTCGCTGGGTTGAGGAAGAAAAAACAGAAAGAAGAGAAGAAAGAGTTGGGCGTGTATCGCGTGAGAGGAGAGAGGAAAAGGAAAAGCAAGAATAAAAGGGACGCGTGGGGTCGACGTGGGAGCATATATGTATATTTGTATATAATGTAATATGTGTATAGGCTGAAACTAAAAGGGATTTCGGCCCGGAGATTTGGTCCAAAATTAATTAAATTGAGTCAAAAAAAAAAAGATTAAAAAATGAGTTTAAGTGATAAGGGTATTTGATTTAAGAACTGGCCAATTCAATTCTAATTTCAATTAATTAAATGTAATCAAATTGAATTTGATTGACTAATTTGACCATTCAACGAATTAATACAGATTAATTAAAGATCTTTAATATTATCAACCTGAAATAATTAAATTACTTACAATAACTCTTAAAAATAAAGTGTGAGATTATTTGAGAAAATATTTTTACATTTTTCAAAAGCCAATTATTCAAATTATTAAAATTAAAAAGCTCGATAACTAATTTATACTATGGAGGGTAAAAATTGGATGTCAACAAGTAGTATAACGATTAATATTATTTTCAAACAAGTTACACTAGCATAACAATTAATATTACTTTCTTCAAACTAAAAAAAGTGAAAAAGAAAGGGAAAAGAATATGAAACAAAGAACGCGAATGTGTAATATAAGTAAACCTGAGAATCAAATTGAAGTTCGAAAAAAAGTGTAAAATAAGATCCAGCACCACCTAGCACAAATCGATGAAGAGGATGAATTAATCAATTAAACAAAGAAAAAATTGATTGCAATTGTAAAATAAGAAAATACAAACCGAATTGTTGATTGTTAAAGATTGATGAATCAAAAGTTGAAATTGAAGTTTTTTTTATAGAAGAAGAGAAGTCATAAATAAAAAAGGATAGGAAACAATATTTTATCATATTTAGGACCAAAACCTTTCGTTATATAATTAGGATTCATGGTGAAATTAGAAAATTTTTTATTGAAATAGTAGAGTCCTGATCTTAGGCGTATTTATACGCCTAAATAAACAAAAGTCCTATAAATAAAGTTAAGTTTAAGGGTAAATCCGTAGAGTTTTAGGTATTTTAATAAGATTTTGTGTATTTTGTTAACACTGGATAAATTACGCTTCGGGTTTGTGTTTTCATTGATTTTATCAGATTTTAAGATTTCGGAAAAAGATTCGGAGCAAAACAAGGCAAACCGCGCAAGAAAACAAGGAAGAAAAAGTTCAAACACTTGGTCCGCGACCAAGGCGCGTCGCGGACCAGTGTTATTTCACTAGAAAATCAGTTTTCAACATGTTAGGTGGAAAGCACACCTAATTAACACTAGTCCCCGTCGCGGACCAGTGTGAAAGGAGTTACTTTTTGGTCCAGTCAACTTTATACGCCAAATTTTATTAATATAATACTAAAGCGCATCGCGGACTTAAGGAAAAAGGAGTAAAAAGTCGAATTTTGTGGGTTATACAAGTCATGAAAAACCTACAACCTTAATCATCTTTTGTTCTAAGTTTTGTTGAAGCTTGTGAGGCGACTGGGCACTGTATGACACTATTCTTGGTCAGTTTTTATCTTCATTTTAACATGTTCTTATATTTCTTTGTAACATTTGTGCATATAATTAGCATGAGTGGCTAACCTTTCCATTTTCTGGGATTGTAGCCATAGATATGTGTTAATCTTTGAGTTCTCAATGTTTATGAATGGGTATTTATGATTATTCTTATATTATTTAAATCTATATTTCTTAGCTTAATCACCTATGGAAATGAATATGTTTAGCATTGTGAATTTGAAAGATGTTGGAATGCTTAAGAATATAATAATATAAGGAGCTTGTTCAATTAAAATATGATATTGGTTTGTGTATTGGAGACTTGTGATAACTACCTTTAACGTACAGGAAGATATTATTAATGCATTTCTATTGTATTATTTACCTCCGCTCAACAATATAGTTAGGCAAACAATAGGAAAGGCAAACAGAGGTGTGCAACCCCGATTTGGTAATTTCAACCCTATGAATCAATAATCCACTGCCCAAACATAAATATTAACTTTAAGATTAATAGAGCGTCGTTGAGGTTACAGTCCCAAAATCTCTCAATATTTGGATAAAAAACATAAAAGATAAAAGAAAATCTCATTTTATTTTCAACATTTACTAATTTACTTTTAAGTGTGGTTATTTTAGTATATAATTTCTTAAATAAATTCTTTATCCCCTTTTAAGTATTATAACTCAGAATATTAAATAATTTATATTAAATCCCTTGGGTTCGACAATCCGGTCCTTTAAATAAGGCCACTATATTACTTGTTTTGACCGCCTGCACTTGCGTGTGCTGGGAAGCAATAAGTTTTTGGCGTCATTGTCGGGGATTTAAAGTATAAATTGGGTAATTTTTTGAGTTGTTTTGTTTGCTAGTGTTCACTACATTTGATCTTAGTTGTGTTGATTATGCAGAAAAATTAGTTCTAAACTAGAGGAGCAAGTTACATATTTTCGTCAATCTAAGAGGAGAGGAGGTGTCTTGTTTCAAACTCCGCTTATTGAAATCATTGAGCAGGAAATATAACGGAGACTAAGGAAGAAATTGATCCCGTCGAAGAAGAAATGACGGAACAAAACCCACCTGCACTACTCGCACCTAGGACAGTAAGAGATGTAGTCATTCCTAGAACAACCAATGTCACTAGTTGTTTCAAAAAGCTGGAACCTGGTGGTCGTTGGGAGCTTAAACAAAATATGATTTAATTGTTACACTCAACTGGGCGGTTTACCGGACTACCACATGAAGATCCAAAGGTACATCTTCAAAATTTTTTAGAAATCGCTGACACTTTCATTTCTACAGGCGCAAATCAAGATTATGTGAGAATGACCTTGTTTCTCTTCACATTGTTGGGGGAAGCAATAGGTGGTTTCAAATTGAGCCACCATCGTGGGATGATCTTGCTAGAAAGTTTCTTATTCGGTTCTTTCCATCTGGTCAGACGACGAAATTGAGAAGTGAAATTTTAAGCTTTAAGCAAAGCCCGGGAGAGAGCTTATATGAAGCATGGGACAGGTTTAAAACTTTACTTATAAATTGTCCCCATCATTGTCAATCTAACGAAGTGTTGATCCACACCTTCATTGAAGGATTGGAACCAAACACAAAGATTCTTCTTGATTTCGCTGCAGGAGGACAAGCTTTGGAAAAGATATACGATGAGTTGTATACACTTCTCAATTGTATAGCTCAAGGAAATCTCGAGTGGAATGGAGGATCAAGTCGACCGCAGTTCATAAGCAAGCGGGAATGCTGGAAATTGATGCCATCACCGCTTTGCAAGCACAAATTTCAGCTATGCAAAACATGATGACGACCCAATTCAATAACTTATCGATGGGTCAACAACAAAAAAATCCAACAGTAAGTCAACAATCTGTACCAGTACAATAGCAGTAGCAAAATAATTAGTGTGATATTTGTGGAGGAGGAGACCACACTGCTGAATTTTGTGATTCGAATCCTGAGGCAATAAATTTTGTTGGTAATGCAAATAGAGGCGGATATCAAGGCTCTGGGAATTCTTACAATTCAAATTGGAGGAATCATCCCAACTTCTCTTGGGTTGGTAACCAACAAAATCAAGGACAATCTCAACAACAACGTCCTCAAGGAAGTCAACCATACTACAATCAACAAATGCACCAACTATGAAGCAGGCCAATCCAAATAACATGTCGAATAGTGAAGTTCTAAGGTAAATTTTGGCAAATCAAAATCGCCAAGAAGAAGAAATCCAAAGACAAACAAAATCTTCAAAATTTGGAGTAGCAGTTGGGGCAATTGGCAAGCTCTATGAACTCAAGACCCCAAGGAGGTTTGCCGGGAGATACGGATCCAAACCCCAAGCAAGTTCATGTCGTAAGCACGAGAAGTAGGAGGCCATTGACCGAATTGGTGCCTAGGAAGAAAAATGTGGTTAACCAAGTGGTGTTCAAAATGAGGAACCCTTGATTCCAAGCACGTCCACTGATGAGGCAATTCCATTGTCTAAACTACCGTCTCTATTTCCACAAAAGCTGAAAAAGAAGAATAAAGATGAATGTTTTTAAAAATATATTGGACTCCTGAAGTAGGTGCAAATTAACTTACCGCTTATTGATGTTTTGCAGGGAATTTCAAAATATGTAAAGTATGTGAAGGACATTGTCGCCAACAAGAACAAGTTGGCAGAATATGAGACGGTGGCACTCACCGAAGCTTGTAGCTCTAGAATCTTAAATAGAGCTCAATTGACCACTATGCTAAAAGATCCCGGAAGCTTCACGGTGCAAGTAACTATTGGGAGTTGTTTGAATGCTAAAGGATTGTGTGATCTTGGGACAAGAACAAATCTTATGTCAAGTTTGTTATTCTCAAAGTTGGGACTTGAAAAACCAAAACCCACTGCAATTGTGTTGCAACTGACAGATAGATCAATGGCAAGGCCTGAAGGTGTTATCGAGGATGTCTTAGTTCAAGTGGGATCTCTCATCTTCCCCGTGGACTTTTTCATCCTTGATTTTGAACCCGATCCTGAAGTTCCATTCATGCTTGGTCGTCCATTCTTGGCGACCGGAGGAGCATTGATTGATGTCGCTACAGGAAGACTCACAATGAAGGCCCATGACAAAGTGAAAGTTTTTGATGTGTATAAGGCCATGAAACTACCAGCTGCATATGAAGATTTGGCAGCCATCACAGTAATAGACATAGTTGCCTCGGTAAGTCAAGCAGAGGTTCAAGACCCACTAGCAAGAGTGTTGCTAAATCAAGGGCTAGTGGATAATGCAGAGGCTCTCAAAATCGAGAGTGTGTTGAACAATAACTCAAGTATATTCAAGAAGGGGGTTGCACCTTTAAATAGGGTGTTAGGTCCTCCGCCGAAACCATCAATTGAAGAACCACCAAAGTTGGAATTGAAGCCATCACCTTCACACCTCAGGTATGTTTTTCTTGGAGATAATGATACATTACCTGTAATTTTTTTTGCTTTCATTGACTATAACACAGGTAGAAGATGCAGTAGCGGTGCTCAAGAAAAGGAAGAGAGCTATAGGGTGGCAAATGTCAGACATCCACGGCATTAGCCCAGCATTGTGCATGCACTGCATCTTCATGGTAGAAGGTCATAAACCGGTGGTGCAACCTCAAAGACGGTTGAACCCAATTTTGAAGGAAGTTGTGAAGAAGGAAGTAATAAAGTGGTTAGATGTGAGAATCATTTTCCCCATCTCCGACAGCAAATGGGTCAGCCCGGTTCAATGTGTCCCGAAGAAAGAAAGTGTGATGGTGGTCACCAACAATAAAAATGAGTTGATACCGACACGAACGGTGACGAGGTGGAGAATATGTATGGATTACAGGAAGCTAAATGATGTCACTCGAAAAGATCATTACCCGGTACCATTCATTGACCAAATACTTGATAGACTTGCCGAGCAAGAATATTACTACTTCTTGGATGGTTACTCTGGGTATAATCAAATTACCATTGCTCCGAAAGATCAAGAGAAAATCACATTCACTTTTCCATATGGTACGTATGCTTTCAAACGCATGCCCTTTGGATTATGCAATGCATCGGCCACTTTTCAACGGTGTATGATGGCTATCTTTCATGATATGGTCGAGGAATATATGGAAGTATTCATGGATGATTTATCAGTCTTTGGGGACTTATTTGAAAAGTATTTGCAAAATTTAGACAAGGTTTTAGCAAGATGTGAGGAAACTAACCTTGTCCTTAATTGAGAAAAATGTCAGTTTCTCATTAAGGAAGGAATAGTTTTGGGGCATAAGGTATCTAAGCGTGGTTTAGAGGTGGACCGAGCCAAGATTGAAGTGATTGAGAAGTTTCCACCACCTATTTCAGTCAAAGGAGTTCGAAGCTTTCTTGGACATGCGGGATTCTACCGTAGATTCATGAAGGACTTCTCGAAGATTGCCTAATCGCTCTGTGTACTCCTAGAAAAAGAGGTACCCTTTAACTTTGACTCTTCATGTTTTTAGGCATTTGAGACGTTGACGAAAAATTGATTGAAGCACCTATCTTGCAAACACCTGATTGGAATCTACCGTTTGAAGTTATGTGTGATGCAAGTGACACAGCGGTGGGTACTGTTTTAGGTCAACGAAAGGCCAAGGTGTTCCACTCCATATACTACGCGAGCAAAACTCTTGATTCTGCTCAAAGTTACGGTTACAGAAAAAGAGATGCTCGCGTTAGTATATGCGTTTGATAAATTTAGATCTTATTTGGTGGGCACTAAAGTCATCGTTTTCACTGACCACGCCACTGTCCAGTACTTGTTCAATAAGAAGAACGCAAAATTAAGGCTCATTAGGTGGATCTTGCTACTCCAGGAATTTGATATTGAGATCAAGGATCGAAAAAGGAGTGAAAATCAGATTGTCAACCATCTTTCTCGCCTAGAAAATGATGCACACATTGGGGGAACAAATGCAAATCAAGGAGGAATTTTCGGACGAGCAGCTGCTGGCACTTGAAGTGGAGGAACTACCATGGTACGCAGATATTGTCAACTACTTGGTAAGTGGAGTTTTTCCCCCAGGCGCCTCCCATCAACAACGCAAGTGGTTAGCCCATGAAGCAAAGGCTAACATATGGGGTGAGCCCTATCTTTTCAAGCAAGGGGCTGATGGTATGGTTAGACTGTGTGTACCCGAGGCAGAGATGCAGCAGATTCGAGCAAAGTGTCATGCTTTACCATACAGAGGTCATCACGGAGGTGAGCATATAGCTCACAAGGTACTCCAATCAGGTTTCTTTTGACCAACTCTATTCAAAGTTGCGATACATTTTGTGAAATCTTGTGATGCTAGCCAAAAGACAAGTACTATCCCTAGGAGACATGAGATGCCTCTTAATAACATTTTAGAGGTAGATATCTCTGATGTATGGGGCATGGACTTCATGGGTCCATTCCCACCCTCTTTTGGTAATACTTACATCTTGGTCGCGGTCGATTATGTGTCCAAATGGGTGGAAGCAACATCCTTACCCACCAATGACTCCAAGATGGTAAGTAAGTTCTTGAGAAAACACATCTTCACTCACTTTGGTATGCCAAGAGCCATCATTAGTGATGGTGGTACACATTTCATCAACCAAATAGTGAAGAACCTTCTTGCAAAGTACGGGGTAAGACACAAAGTCGCTACGGCTTACCACTCTCATACAAGCGGTGAAGTGAAAGTATCAAATCGGGAGGTGAAGCAAATCCTACAAAAAACGGTGAATGCTACTTGGAAGGATTAGGCTACCAAGTTAGATGAAGCATTGTAGGCATATTGAACGACCTACAAAACACCTATTGATACATCACCATATAGGCTAGTCTATGGAAAAGCTTGTCACCTTCCAGTAGAGCTCGAACACCAAGCTTATTAGGCAATCAAAAGACTGAATCTTGATCCCGAGCTTGCCGGAAGGAAGAGGTTAGAGCAGTTGAATGAGTTAGAAGAATTTTAGCTTCAAGTGTATGAGAATGCCAGACTCTACAAAGAAAAGACCAAGCAGTGGCATGATCGACATATAATCAAATGCACTTTTGAGTCGGGACAACATGTACTTCTCTTTAACTCTCGTTTAAAATTGTTCCTTGTAAGCTGCGGTCAAAATGGAGTGGACCCTACGTGGTGGTATCCGTAACACCACATGGAGTGATGGAATTAAAGGACTAGACTTCCAACCAAACTTTTTTGGTAAACGGTCAATGTGTCAAGCACTACTACGGTGAAGACACAACCAAAGTTGAGGAGACCATTGAATTGGCCAAAGAAGAGTAAGTTTGTATTGCGTCGTGTCGCGACGTTAAATTAAGCGCTACACGAGAGGCAACCCATGAATAAGGTGACATTTTTCTATGTTATTTCAATTTTTAATTTTAAATAAATATATAAATAAAATAAAAAATATTTTTCATGACTTAAACGCCCATAAAAATAAAAAAAATAAAAAATTGCACAGAGAAACACTAGTCCGCGTCTCGCACTAGGTTTCAAAACTGTCAATTTTTCGATTTTAATTCCCGTTGAGTCGTTGGTTATTTTTTTGGATTTTTTTGGTCAAAATCAATTGTTGTATTTAGCATGTTAAGGTGTTAGGTCGATTTTATCGAACCTCGAATGAAAAAAAGAATTATTTTTACCATTCCGGGCAAAGGGGTTTTCGCGTCTCCTCCGCAACGCGCACCCCTTGCCCAGAATAGGAAGAAATTCTTTTTTAATATAAAGTGTACTTTCGTGTCCCTCCGCGACACGGAATGAACGCGACAGTGTACAAATTCATGCGAATATTACTCTTACCCGACCTGACCCGATTTTCTTTTAAAATAATTCCCCCATCCTTTTAATCCCCAAACCCGATTCCCTCCACCATTTTTCTCCTTCTCCTCTTCAAAACCTCTCAAATCTGCGACGCACACCCACAAATTAGCAAGAGATTACTGCTTCTTCTTCGATTATTCATCAATTCAGGTAAGTTTTTATTGCTCCTCATTACTTTTCACATCTTTTTAATCCGATTGTGTGCAAACATGTGAATAATAATAATTTCATGTTTTTGTGGATATTTTTGTTACCTTGTCAATAAAATTTAGACGTTCAAACTTCAAATCTGGTATTGTTTGACTATGATGCATACATGAGAGTGCTTGGAACCCTAGGTCGAATTTCTATAAAATACATTGGGCATGTAAAGTTATTCTCTTGTTTGTTCTATAAAAATGAAATGTCACATTCAAGTGGTAGGCTCACTTTTCCTGGTTTATTTCCTCGGATTGTTGGGGTTATGGGGGTACAAGTTGTAGGTTTAAAATTGTCGACTTGGTGAACTCACAGATCTTATGTTTTTTGAGGTAACCCTGGGTCAAGAGTGGAGGGAAGACTGTGAGATTGAGTAAAATTCGACTTGTTCCACTTCCTGTTGGTGCTAAGTAAGAATTTAAGGGATTTTGACAGGATTCAAGTGTGGTTCATGAAATACAATATCCTTTTTCTTGGTGCTTGCTTGACTGGCTTCCCTTAACCTTAGGTCTGGCTAATCCTGATTTCAGAAATAAGTGTGGTGTGGAATTAAGAACTTTTTCTCTAAGAGCATGTGAGAAATTCTGAGAAATGATTAGCTGCATGATCTTGATGTTGCTAAATGGGACTGATTCACTGTTAAATTTGAGCAAAAAGGGTGTGTGTTTTGCATTGCCTTGTGACATACAAGTGGCCATATTTAAATACAATAGTTTGGGACAGGATACTGCCCAATGTATTGAACTATTTAAATCCTGAATGTTATAAACACATATTGTTTTCTCCATCTAAACTTATGTGCAGTATGGTCAAGAGTTGATCTGTATACTTGAATTATTTGGTTGCTTAATATGGAGAATTGAGAGTAAGTATATGATCTTGTGCTAAACTGTGGATTTAGTTGATTGTTAAGTCTGAAAATTGTTGAGACCAGTGTCATAGAAAAATGATCTATTGGTCCAATATGGGACTATTTTCAGATTCATAATAAGTAGACATAGCGGGGAAGTCTGAGTATCCTTTTCTTTCACTGTCTTTAACTTCAGTGTGGGGTAGTGGGTATAGTTTGGGATGTACATGTACCTCATGATTCCCTGCTTTGTGTGCTTGATTTCGTGAGAACTTGCATCTGAACATAATAAAACTCAAAGAGTTTGAATTCTGTTTCCTATTTAATGTGATGAAATGCAACTAGGTACCTGTACAAGCTAATTGAAGCACTGTTTTGTGTTAGTCTGGGTGAAAAATGAAGTTGTGTGGTGATTGTTGGATGTAATTGTGATATGGAATAGCCTTAAACTTAGTTTAACCTGATCTAACATCCACATACATGCAATCTAAACTATTTTGGGTCTGTCAATTGCTGCAATTTGTTCAGATTGAAATTTTTAATGCTGCAATTTTAATCACTGAACTGATATGGACATAGTATAGCTCAATGTTTTGCTTGAAGCTGATGAGCTCACATAAATGAGTTGGGAAGTTTGAGTACCTTCACTTGGGGTGCTTGAAATTAAGTGTAGGGTTGTGTTTCTATGCTAGCACTGGTAACATTAGGGAATAGTCACTGCATGAATTCGACAACAAAATATGGACATTGGTTAACTGACGTTTCCTAACTGAACTGGGTTGCCTGAGTCTTGCTGTTCCCTTACTCTTTCCATTGATTTTGTAGGATATTATGGCATCTCGAGGGAACCAAACAGGACAGTCCAGCAGGGCAGCAGCTGCACCCACCAGGAGGAGGTCCGGGACATCCCGACAGTCCCGAAGGGCTCCAAACACAGAAAGAGGCAGCGAACCTACAGGGAGAAGGCGGTTGACTGAGTTGGACTTAAGTGGTACAAAGGCCACCTAGAGTCTAAATACTTCCCGGACTTCCCAATCGATGTTGAGGCACTCAACTAAGCATACCCAGCTACCTACGAGAGGTGCCTCGCATATTAGTTGCACTTCCTGATTGAGCAGCCACGTCCATGTAATTTGAGCATCGTCAGAGAGTTCTACGCAAACATGAGCAAGGAGGCATGCACTCGGTAGGTTAAGGTGCGGGATGTGATCGTAGATTCAGTCCCTTGATCATTAAAAAGATCATTGAGACACCATTAGATGTAATGGACATATTCAAGGCTTAGGTACAGCATCCTCTCTACCAGGCCATCAAGCACACTCTCTCAGGCCCTCAATAGACAGCCCGTTAGGATAGGCACGCATACAGAGGCTTCCATCAGACATTTCCTTTCAGGCAGTTGAACAAACAGGCCCGTGTCTGGCTAAAGATAGTGACATATGGGCTCTTTCCCGGACAACATTTCTCCATGGTCACGAGGGAGCAGGTTTGCCTCGTCTATGCATTGATGACAAACATGCAACTAAATTTTGGGTCGATACTGAAGTCGGCCATGAGGAAACCTCGGGCGCACAAATGCTGCAGGTACGCTTTCGATGGTCTTATTACTGAGTTGTGTTCACGTGCAGGTGTGCCCACAGACCCTCTTGACTATTGCCCACACATCAAGGTGACTCCTTGCATAGTCAGCGTTGTTCAGGGATCGGAGCCTGGAGCAGTACCTACTCTCACCACCACTGAGCGTGCCAACAGAGATGAGCTGGTCATGGCACGCATGTTCGGGATGCAGTAACTGATGTTGTGGGCGCATGGCCGCCTTATCACACCCGAGGAGATTGCCGAGGTAGAGATCCAGTACCCGCTAAATGATCATGCCCGAGCAATGTTAAGCATTGGCCCTCAGTTCGTAGAGCCGCTTGATGATGATGTTCCCTCTGACCTAGAGGCGAACAAGAGCAATACGGAGGAGGAAGACGCGGAGGCGGCCGATGATAGCTCGGAGGATGAGGATTGAGCGTTTCACCATATTCCACAGGTTCTTTTTAGTTAGAACTGGGGACAGTGCTATTATTTAAGTGTGGGGTGGGGGGTATTTATGCTACTGACACGTGTTATTATTTTTGATACTACAGTTGATATTTTGACATGATTATTTTCTTTGTTTATGTGATTATTAGTTTTAAATTATCATGACTATTTGTTGTTAATGCATCATAGTATGATTGTTTGCTTTGGTAAGTCATAGTTGAGTGGCGTTAGCCTATGACAGATGGATGACGATCGTCCTAAGGGTATGTGTCAAATAGAGTTGCATTTTAGAATGTCGGTAGTATGTAAAATATTCGTTATATGTGAATCCTTGAAAACTAGGATGACATAAATCCTTGAGTCTTTAGTAGCTTGAACTTGAAATTTGTACTGATGAATAGCTGCTTAATTTTTGAATACATGAGAAATAAGTGACAGTGAATCTAGTGTTGCCTTACGGTGAAAATGTGTCATGTGAGTGTAAGTTGAATTGTTAGTCTATGTTGCTAAAGTTGTTACGAACTTGTCTGGTATGTTAAATTAACTTAGTAAATTTTGAATTTTAAGGGAAAGGATCTAGACATTTCTTTGGTAACCTAAATAACTTAGACTTTTTCATCCAATTTATTAAAACATCCTAGTTAACCCCGTTGAGCTTTAGAATTTTTCTTTCATTAGCCACATTTCAAGTCGAACCCTTTTTTTGACTTTTAACAATATTTGATCCTAATTCTTCAGCGCTTTAACTTAAAGAGTCAAGGAATGAGCAGCAGAAATGGAACATGAACAGTAGAAATTTATGGTTCAGGGGTACTATTCAAAAAAAATTCAGAAAAATCAGGAAACAAAAAAAAATAATGTGTTTTTTAATATTGTTGATAATTTTTGAGTATGAAAATCGTGGAAACAAATAAACGATGTTGAAATGAAGAAGATTAAATAGGGAAAAAGAAGAGAAAAATAGGGTAGTGTAAGTTTTAGGCACTCGAGAAATGAACCATGATGGCCAGATCAAAAATTTATTCCTCCAGCCTTAAGACCCAAGTGATCCTTTAAAATGAAATATTCTAACTAGGTACAATTTAAACATTAAAGGCAAGTCTATAACAATTAGAAGCAACATAAGATTTCTTTTGTGAGAAGGAGAGTTGATTGTGTACCCAAGGTAAAGCTATAACGGAAATTCTGCGTGAGTCCACATTTATTCATCAAAGTATTTATTAAAGTTGATGTTGCTAAGAATCTTGAAAAAAATTCTCATGTTGTGTTAGACCCCGTAATTAAAGTAACTGGGGCGAAGTGTTAATTTGAAAACTTTTGTGAATATTGTGTAATTTAAGGG
>JAPFFP010011969.1:0-17104 GCA_026153255.1 Solanum medicagineum
TGAAGCTTGAAGAAGAACCTTGAAGGAGAACTTTAGCTTAGGATGAGGGTTTGGGACTTGAGTTTGGGGAGTGAAAATATGACTAAGTGTTTGAATGAGTATTGGAAAATGTTTAGGATGATATGAGGCTGAAATTTGGCTAAGTATAGGTAAAAACACGTTTGGGAACACTTAGACCCAAGACTTGGAAGCCGTATTCCTAGCTAAAAAAAAAGTCCCCAAATGTACTAGGGCGCGTTGCGAGGTCAAAGCAGAAACCCCACTAGAATTTGCCTTCTTGGAATATCATAATTGCTAATTTTTCACTCTTAAATTGAGGTTAGACCCTTTCTTACCTAATTCAGAACCCTTGTATAAGAATATGAAGTCGGATTTTTGAAATAGCAAATAGATTTTGAGATATATGGAATTAAAATTCTGGGCATTTCGAGGCACGTTTTCGAGTAATTTTTTGGGTCGGTTCAATATCTCCCCTAGGGAATATTCATCCCCGAATGTAAAAGAGTTGTACAAGTCAAGAATGATCATAAAAAAATCAGCCCCAATTAAAATGCAACTTCAAATTTAAAACACCATTTTCAAAATATCAACATGAGTGTAAAATCATCATGATTTGCCAACTTAAACATGAATGCATATGAATGACATAGGGCTGAAACATAAGACTTGAAATCACATAGGGGACTTAGAATTAGTACCTTAGGCTTGAGTAGAGTGGAAAAGATAAGGATACCGCTTTTGTATGTCTGCTTCGGTCTCCCAAGTAGCACCTTGGATTTGTTGGTTCCTTCAAAGGACCTTAACGGACGCCACCTCCTTGTTCCTCCATCTCTTCACTTATCTATCAAGAATCTGAACCGAAACCTCCTCATAAGTCAAGTTATCCTCAAAAACACCCACAATAGCATTAGGGTCACCAACATATTTTCTAACAATTGAGACATGGAACACCAGATGAACCAAATTCATTTCACTAGGCAAGTTCAATTCATAAGATACCTTCCCAACCCTCTTCAAGATCTCATAAGGACCAACATATCATGCACTCAACTTCCCCTTTTTACCAAAATCGACCACACCTTTCATTGGAGAAACTTTCAAATAAACCCAATTATCCATTTTGAATTCAATGTCTCTTCTTCTCACATTGGCATAAGATTTTTTGATGAGTTTGGTCTGTTCTTAACCTTTCCCTAATCATCTTAACTTTCTCAAGAGTCTCCATAACATGTTCTGGTCCCAATAATGCCATCTCTCCAACCTTAAACCAACCAACCGGTGATCTATGTCTCCCATAAAGAGCCTAAAAGGGAGCCATACCGTTACCAGAGTGATAGCTATTGTTGTAGGCAAACTCAATCATAGGAAGATGGTCATCCCAACTACCTCTTAGCTCAAATACACAAGCCCTTAACATGTCCTCAAGGATTTGAATTGTCCTTTCAGCTTGGCTATCCATTTGATGGTAAAAGGCCATACTAAGGTGAATATTTGTACCAAGACCCCTTAAAAAAAAGCTCCAAAAGTGTGAAGTGAATTGTGAACCACGATCCGATATGATGGATAAAGGAACCCAATCTAACCTTACTAACTCATGGATGTACAACCTTGCATACTCTTCAGCCCCATATGTGCTCTTAACTGATAGAAAGTGAGCCGATTTCGTCATCCTATCAACCACCACCCATATAGAATCAAAACCTTTTCTAGTCTTGGGCAACCGAACCACAAAATCCATTTTAATCACCTCCCATTTGCAAGTAGGAATATTTATGTCTTGATTTAGGCCACCCGACCTTTGATGTTCGGCCTTAACTTGTTGACAACTATGGCAACCGGAAACAAATGTGGCAATGTCCCTCTTCATGCCTCCCCACCAATACACATCCCTCAAGTCTATATACATTTTGGTGGAACTATGGTGAATAGAATAAGTAGAATTATGGGCCTCATCAAGAATTTTCTCCCTCAAACCACCACCACAAGGCATACATAACCTACCTTGTTACCTAAAGGGCACTATCTCCCCCTTGGGAGAAAACCTCTACTTTGCCCTCTTTCACCAAGGCCTTTAATTCAAGTAATGAGGAGTCAAGATCTTGTTTTGTTATCACCTCATCAACCAAGGAAGATTTGGAACCATCTACATCAACAATAAAAACAACTTCATCACCAACCTCTTCCAACCTAACCCCCAATCTACCCAATCTATGCATCTCCCTAGCCATCTCCCTATCACCACCATCAATATGAGCTAGCCTACCCATGGACACCCAACTCAAAGCATCCGCCAACAAATTTACCTTATGCGGATGATAATGCACACTCATGTCATAATCTTTGAGAAGTTCTAGCCACCTTCTTTGTCTCAAGTTGAGATCTTTTTGAGTGAATACATATTGGAGGATCTTATAATTGGTGAAGACATTAACATGCACCCCATACAAGTAATGATACAAAATCTTTAATGCAAACGCAATGGCGACCAACTCTAGATCATGGGTAGGGTAGTTCCTTTCATGTACCTTGAGTTGTCTAGAAGCATAAGCTATGCCCTTACCATTTTGCATTAGCACACAACATATTTTTGGAGGCTTCTTTCACATTCATCGGTCCACACAAACGTAACCTTCTTTTAGGTCAATTTGGTCATAGGGAAAGCAAAGGAGGAGAACCCATTCACAAATCTTCTATAGTAACCCGTAAGGCCTAAGAAGCTCCTAATATCCGACGAGGTCAATGGTTTAGGCCAATTTCTAATCACATCGATTTTCTTAGGATCCACTTTAATACTATCCCTGACACCACATGACCCAATAATGCAATCTCCTTCAACCAAAATTCACACTTTTCATACTTGGCGTACAATCTCTCCACTGTCAATTCTTGCAACACAACCCTCAAATGCCCCATATGCTCCTCCCCACTATGCAAATAGATCAAAATATCATCAATGAAGACCACAACAAAGGAATCAAGGTAGGGTTTGAAGACCTTATTTATTAGTTCCATGAAGATGCTCTGTGCATTAGTCAACCCAAATGACATCACGATAAACTCATAATGCCCATATCTAGTCTAGAAAGCCGTCTAGGGAATATCACACTCCCTCACCCTTACTTGATGATACCCGGACCGAAGATCAATCTTAGAGAAGAAGCTAGCCCCTTGCAATTGGTGAAACAAGTCATCAATACTTGGAAGAGGATATCTATTCTTTATAGTGACCCTATTGAGGTGCCGGTAGTCAATACACATTCTAAGTGACCCATCCTTCTTTTCCACAAACAACACCGGGGCATCCCAAGGTGATTGACTAGGTCTAATAAATTCCTTCTCCAACAAATCTTTCAATTGATCTTTCAACTCATTCAACTCTGCCCGGGCCATATAAGGGGGGAATGGAGATAGGTTTTGTATCGGGAAGGAGATCTATGTCACAATCTATCTCTCTTTTAGCAAGGACACTGGGAAGGCTATTTGGGAAGACATCAAGAAACTAATTTACAATCGGAACCAACTCAATGGAAGGGACTTTGGACTCAACATCTTTAACCCTCACAAGATGGTAAAGACACCCCTTAGAGATCAACTTACGGGCTTTAATGCATGAAATGAATCTACCCTTGACTATCACATCTTAACTTTCCCACTCAAGGATGAGTTTATTAGGAAATTGAAACTTGACCCTATGGGTTCTACAATCAATAGAAGGATATTAGGCATGCAACCAATCCATCCCATGAATGGCATCAAAGTCTACCTTGTCTAATTCAACATGATCACAAGGCAACAACTAATGCAAAATTGAAATAGAACATTTCCTATAAACTTTCCTAGCAACAATAGAGGCACCAATAGGAGTAGAGACTTTATTTGACTCATGCGACAACTCGAGGACAACATGGAACTTTTAGCAACAATAGGGGTAATAATGGAAACAGTGGCACCCGGATCAATCATAGCATACATGTCAAAGTCAAAGATTCTCAACATACTGGTAACAACATAGGGGTCTTCACCATCGCCTTGCCTCCCATATAGAGCATAAAATCGATTGTGCCTTAGGGCCCCTCCTTGAGGACCACCTCTCGCCAATGGGACCGCATTACCACCCCGGACGTTGCCATGGTTTCTTGGACAATCTACCTTATGCCCAAGCTCCCCACAACCAAAGCATGCATTAGAATCTTTCAAACATACACCTCTATGACCCTTCCCACATGTAGGACACATATCAATGGGAGCCACAACACCAACACCTTGATGCCTCGGGAGGTCATTAGCATACCCCCTATCAGTAGCATGGTGAGACCCTTGGCCTTGATGGAACTGGACACCCCTTTCAAACTTACCCCCAAGTTGGGCCATCTTGGCCTCATGCCCCCTTCTCTTCCTCAATTTCTCCTCTTCTATTTGCTTGGCATAGGTCATCAACCGAGACAAACATAGGAAAGAACAATTGTTAGGGGGGAAACTTACCATTTAGCACAACTTAGAACATGAAGAAGGGAAACATTTTCTAAATTGCCTCATGGCTTCCTATTCATATTCATGGTGCACTTCACAACCTTGAATAGGACTCTAATCAACACGGTGATTTGGACTTCGAGGATCTATCAACCTAGTGCTTTGATACCTAGCTTGTCACGACCCAAGCCTAGGGCCTAGATGTGACACGTGCAAGGGGAACCTGAAGGGTCCCAAAGCAAGCCTCACAAAGCATCATTACATATCCTTGGTCGCGCAACCAATAAATCAAGCATCAAAGATAGAAGAATGGGGAAACCTGGGCTAAGGTAAAAGCTTGTACAATATCATCATAGTCAAGAGATAAGAGAGTCAAACACATATCGTGGATACATAACATGTCCAACAAACACCTCTAAAACATAGATAAGAGCAGGGCCAAGACAAAGTAACCAGGATAGCCCTCATAGTGAAAATAGACAATAAAGAAGAATGTCTCAATATATAATAGAGGAAGCCTAGACCAAGGTCCTCGAAGTGGAGGACTCACCAACTAGCTCGACTAGCACCAAACTAACCACGTGGAGGAGGATGATCAACATGGGCACTGGTTCCTACAAGGTGACATCATCTAGGCATAGAGTATGCATTCATACGTTTGAATATATTAAGTGTGTAGAATGCAGTACAAACAAGGATTTAGAATAATAATCCAAATGCATAGCAATAGGCAATAGGCATACTATAACAATATAATATATATGATCAATGCATAAGTAAAATATGCTTGAGTAACACATGCTCATATAGGATATCATATATGTAGAAGAGACCAAGCTAGATTTTCAAATGTACAACCCTTTGGTAGGTTAGTGATGATGTCACCCCATCACTTAGGTGGATGAGTACTAACCCTCATCTAGGTTGGTGATAATGCCGCCCCATAACCATGGTGGAGAAGTATAAAACCTTCCCTAGGTTGATTAGTACAAACCCCTATCTAGGTTAGTGATGATGCGCCCCATCACTAGGTGGAGAGGTACAAACCCTTCCCTAGGTTGATGAGTACAAAACCCTATCAAGGTTATCTGGGTTCTTAGTCCCCCCTGAATTGGGCATGGTCTAATGCAACACTTTATATTGAATTTATCATGTACATAAGCTCATTTCATCATCATATAGTCATTTATATCATATTTCATGCTTTGAACCTTCAACTCCTCAAGAAACCACATCCGGACATTTTATCAAGCACTTAGATGGTGTATAATGCTTGTCAAAAACCATGAAATATAGAGATGAAATCATACAAGAAAATGCATTGTAAAACCATCAATCAACACATTGGAACACCCTTGAGCAATATAAATCAAAATCCCTTCTTAAATCTTACAATAGATCAAAGATTTATAGCTCAAAACATAGAAAAATAGTCACATCTATACATAGCTTTAACATAGTGTGTAGTGAATTTCATAATGATCAAGACCCATTCATAACTCAACTTTAAATCATTCAATTTGAGGAAAAAAGGGCTTGGGTATCATGGGTGAAAGGAACCTATGAAAGAAACCCGCATACCTTAGCTTAGAGATGAACTTGGTGAAGATTGGAGATGGAGACTTGAAGCTTGAAGAAGAACCTTGAAGGAGAACCTTAGCTTAGGATGAGGGTTAGGTACATGAGTTTAGGGAGTGAAAATATGACTAAGTGTTTGAGTGAGTATTGGAAAATGTATAGGATGATATGAGGGTGAAATTTGTCTAAGTATAGGTAAAAACACGTTTGGGAACACTTAGGTCCAAGACTTAGAAGTCTTAGTTTGAGCTAAAAAAATAGTCCCCAAATGTACTGGGCGCATCGCGAGGGCAACGCGGAAACCCCACTAGTACTTGCATTCTTGGAATTTCATAATTGCTAATCTTTCGCTCTTAAATCGGGGTTAGACCCTTTCCACCTAACTTGGGCCCCCTTGAACAAGAATATGAAGTTGGATTTTTGAAATACCAAACGGATTTTGAGATATATGGAATTTAAAGTCTAGGCATTCCGAGGCACATTTTCGGGCACTTTTCGAGGTCGTTTCACTAGGACCGACATACATCATGATTATGTGATATTGCATCACATTATTAACATTTGAAGGCATCAACTCTATCTCATATCATAATTGTTTTGATATTATTACTGTATTGCTTATGAGATTGTATATTCATAGTATCATTGACGTAAGTAACCATTGGATTTTGATATATAAATGTATATTGAGACATTACGTCAGGTGGTGATTATATCTATATTACTGTGATTGTACATTATATTGTGTTAGGACTTTTCTGAGTGCAGGATTGTGATTGAGAGTTAAAGAGTACTTGTATTCTTCATTATGTTACATTAGGTTACTTCCATTTCCCTAAGTACCCTATTGTTTGGTGCTCACTGTTCCTACATTTTTGTACATTGTGAGTCTGGTCCTCTTTGTTAGCTTTTGATATTTCATATCAAGCTTCTGGATCACTCGTGAGGTATCTACTTGTATGCTCCGTAGGCCTTTGAGAATTTTATTTTATGTTATGTTCTACTTGACGACTAGACATCGAGACTTGTACCTTTCATTTCAGCATTCTCTATTTAAAGTCTTGTACATGGTACACCAGTTCTAGGATGGTTGTAGTTTGATTCCTTCTGCTCATCTATCTTGTTAGAATATTTATATTCCATATCTATTATTATATTGAGTTGTTTGGGCATTGAGCTTACTCGCTTCATGGGTCATGATAGGTTGACTTAAGACACAAGATTTTTTGTGCGCGTTTAAAACATTTATAGTGATTATAACCTAGAAATCAACCATTAGTTGATTTTAGTCAACACCCTTGGTAAACGTGCTTGAATGAGAATTTTAATAGCTCTGTTAGCTTCAAAACTTCGATTTTGATCTAGATGACCATTCGTTCAATTTTTTAGGCTTTTAAGTGCATTTCGAGCCCCTTGTTAGATTTTGATATTGGGAAGTGGGACCCGCACCTGATTTCAATGACCTCCGATGAAAATTTTGGCTACATTATCGAGTATGGAATGCCAAATGAAATTACAGCATCAAAATTAAGTATGCGTGGTTGCTGAAAAGCTAAGGTGGGGGTGACGTGGACCAATGAGAAGGTTCCACATGGTAGGCTGTGAAAAATAAAAAAAGGAAAAATGGTATATATTCCAAAAAGTATTCCAGAACAAGACCAATAAGAGAGTGAAATTTTCACACGTGATATTTTAGTCATTTATTGAGTTGGGTTTCATTCTTTTCTAGAACACCTTTGATGTATGTTATTCTTTTCAACCATAATATAAATTGTACATTTCATGCGCGGATGTCATTTGATGCTACATCTTTTTGTGATGACATATAAGTACCACGGATCCTCAGCAGGCGATTCATTGAGGATTCTGATTATTTTCAAAATTTTTATAAGACACCCAAGCATTCAGAGGATTACCTTTTATTTTAGTTTATGCCTTTTTTTTAATAGTTTTGATGTAGTCATGGACATGTGTTGACACCTTTCTTATATTAATAGAGACTTCATAAACTGAGTCAGTTAATATATTTTGGAGTATGCTTTGAAACTATTTTATTAATATTGAGTTATTATGTAAATTTTGCTTTGAGTTACTAGGTGATTGAAGTTAATATCCCAAAGCTCACATATATTTTTCAGTTCTTTGGAGTTCTCCACTAATTCGACATGCGATGTAATCAAGTGGTTCACTTGAGACCAATGATATTTTCTATGTACCGGCTACGCCTAGGGTACTCTCTCGAGCATGACATTAAATGTTTTTTGTTTCGCTGTAAATATTATACAGAGGATGAAGCTCAAATTTAATGAATCTTTTAGAGAGAATATGGCATAGAAGCAGTGGAGAGAAGAGAGAAGTTTCAATTAGGAAACCCTATTTGCATAAACAATTTTGTAAATAGTACCATGTCTTGCTTTGGGTTGAACTGGTCACTTTTCAATTTTTATTTGATTTTTTGGGCTCCTTTGGCCCATTTTGTATATATTTTATTTGGCTGAAATAAAGGAGAGAAAAACTCCACCAATCTTTTAAAAGAAAATTTTAAAAGTACACGAGAATATCTGTTATGTTCTCCTTTAAATCCAACTCGCCCTTAAAATAGCAAATAATATTTATTGTGCATTGACTATTATTTGAGTGAGGATGTGTGGGAGTGGGTAGGTACATCTGTAAATACTGTATGAATTCAGTACATCTGCTTCATTTTTCTTCATGTCAACCTTTGATTTATAATTTCCTACCCACTAAATTTTTCTTCCTCAGTTATTTCCTCCATAAAAAACCCTCTCTTTTGATCTTTTACCTCACTTCCCTCTCATAGTAAACATCATTTTATGTTTTTTAATAAGAAGATTTTAAAATTTTAAAGATTTTAAAGTATAGGTAGCTTGGCATATTTTCCTATTGTGGAGAAACCCTAGCTTTGGACATCCAGTCTTTAGCTGATAGGATGGTTAGATTAGATATCTCAGACTCCATATTTGTATTGGCCTTTTCCTGATGAGCACCTGTAAAATCCTCAAACCCAAGTCACCATTTTAGTAATATTGAGTTATGATCCTCAAAACAGTCTTGTAATAATATAGATACTTCCTATAATCAATGGAATAAATATTCCTCATAATACAATTATACTATCCTATAACTCCAACAAGTCCAAGGCTTCAAGCCCATATCATGATAATTATATACTAAACTTGAGATAAATTGAACGGGGAATACAACCACAAAATAACCATTAGATATAATTCAGAATTTTTAACCATCTGCAGACATTCTAAGGATACTATATTATCAACTAAAACTAAGGCCAGTTCAAATCTAAGGTTTTCGGCTAAAGTGCTAGATTAGTTGCCTGAAAATGGCCAAAATATGACGAAGGATCATTTAAGCCTAAATTCTCTTCCAATAACCTTCTTAATGATCATATGACCTATTTTGTTTAAAAAATATAACTAAGGTATATCTAAAGGAGGAAAACTAACCTACCCAAGGATGAAACTACACTTGTAGCTATATATCACGATCTAGGCTAGGCCCTTGGAACAAGACAGTGGATGGGGAACCTGAGTTACCCTCAAGCAAGCCTCTTAACATTTATTCAAGAATTCATAGGTAATGAAAAAATCACATAAGTGAAAAATATAGGAATAGGGACTAAGGGATCATAGCATAAGATATGGTAAGATAATCATAGATCTATTACATGATGTCCAACAATACATCTCCGTACTAGGGGAAAGATATGTCTAAAATCTACCACAAAGAAAATATAATCAATAGTCTGAAAGTCTATAACATAACCAAGATAGAAGGAGATAGGTTCATCCCTAAAGCATGAGGACCACTAATAAAATCTTCAAGCTGTGTAACTAACCACGAGAGTGAGGAGGAGAAAGGTCACCTGTCCCTATATTGTGAGATAATGTAGGCATAGTGTATGCGTTAGTACTTAGGGTGTACTAAATATGGAGGTATATAATCCAATAGTAATAAAACTCATAAGTGTAAGTAATTAAGCAAAATACATTTCATAAATGAGAAATAAGTTCATAAATAGAGATGAATGAACCATCCATTAAAACATGAGTAGAAAAATGCAAACATCATAAAGGTTATATACAAATGTTGAAAGGAATAATAACTGACTATAAGACCATGCAAGCCATGACATGAAATCTAACATAACCCCCTACATTGGACGCGGAGACTTCTTGCGAGGTAGACTCTATAAATATTCATTTATTCACTAACATTAGGTCTTTATGTGGATCCAGTGATCTAGCCTAAAGAAGCAACCTATGGTAGCAACATAGTTATGAGACTCAGAGCTTCTACTAGGTACCATTTAGGTTGAGTCCCCACCCCGAGCCTCATTTAGTGCTAAGTTAATTCCCACAAAATAATATGATCATAATAATATATTTTAAAATTGAAATCATAGTTTGAAAGTGACAAGAATAGCTCATTAAAACCTCTACGATCCATTTAAGTTAGAATTGTCCTTTCACAAGAAGGATCTACAATTGAGAGAGTTGTCCTTTCACCAACATTCATTTAGTTATAAAAGGGCTTCCATAATAAACTATATATGCATAAACCTTTAGTTGAAACCCTTATCATTCAAGTCATATTTCATTGGAACACAGAGTAAAACAAGATGTGTTCAATGTATTAGGGCTTTAACACATGCAATTCAAGGATATCATGCATAAACATTATACAATTCATCAACAGAATGGTTCATAAAACAAATTACCATGAACTTTCAAAATCCTAGGTAGCTTGACATAAGAACACCTTTTAAAGTATCATTTTTTTTAATAATGAAACATCAATTCATAGTGAAATACATTATATGGCAATACATAAAACATGATGCATGCACCTAAGACTAATCGATAAGCATAATGAACTTACATATGGAAAATTAGAGGATTTTGTTAGAAACCACTTTGGATCCATGAGTCAAAATTATCCATAAATGTGCCCCACACACTTTAGATGGAATCTCTGGAAAAAATCTAGATATTGGAGGAGCAGGCTTGAAACCGTAGTTTGTCTTCAATGGAACCGCTGAGGGGAACATGGGAGTTCGGGACTTAGAATTTTCAGAGAATGATTTGGAATAGGGGTGATTTGGTATGATTAGGCTGATAAAGATGGTGTTAAGAGTCAAATGACATATTTTAGGATTTGGGCTGCAAGGAATGGTTAGGAACTCTAGTGATCTAACCTGCTAGTGAATTTTCCATTTTTGGCCCAGACTCGCATAACTTTAAAATGCATCACTAGTAGGTAACAGCTGTTTAATTATATACCTAGCATATCTCCTGTGTTTTGCTAGTAGGGGACTTTTCATCTTAATGTGAGTTGTTACATACACCCCCTTTGTGTACTCAACGCCCTCGCTAAGGTTTGCCCCACTGTATAGGATTCGCCTATACTTAACATTGAGGTTTGCACCACTTCATTTGAATTTGCCTAAACTTAATTGAACTCTAGCACATGTCAATAAGGCTAACCCCAAGAGTGGCTCTCATACTATCATTAGTGACACATACCACTAGTGATATTGCTCATTTTGGACTAGGCTGCATGACTTTAAAATGCATCACTAGTAGGTAAAGCCTATTTACTTATATACCCAACATATCTCTTATGTTTTGCTAATGTGGAACTTCTTATATTAAGATGGGTTGTTACAAAAACAACCATTATTAAAACTATCGGAGGAAACCACGAGCCTAATCTATAGGTAGTACACCTATTTATGGCCCGTAGATAGGGGTTTTGTCCTAGCTACACCTGAAAAGTTCAAAAATATGAAACTTTGATCGCAAAAGAGAAACTCATTCTATGGCCTATAGTTCCTTTTACAGCTCGTAGGTACCCCTTGAAGGTACACCTAACACAGAAGATTTTCACACCCTCAAGAACAAGACCACGAAGCTTCTTTATGACCCATCAGTTGAACCATGACTAGTAAGTTGTCTCGTATTGTTGAACCTTATTGCACCCCTCTCTGAATCTCAACCATGACTTCAATCTATGACTCATAGAAACATTTACAGTCTATATGGACCCATTGTATATCCTACCACAAACTTCCAAATTTTCACTAAGTCCTTACCCCATCCACGAAGCCCATATGTAACCTATTAACCCAATCATGGGACATAGATAGTGCTTGTACATCAGTGCATCAGAAACCAAACTTGCACTTTCTTACCATATTTGGATCTTTTGACGGACATAATATTACAATATCTCCCCTTAGGGACATTCATCTTTGAATAAGATAAAAGCAAGGTTGAGTTGGGTTAAACACATACCAACAACCCAATATGAGTGCCAAATGCAACTTAAAACATCATTTTCATAAAATCTTCAAATTGATTCATCAAATATCATTCAAAAGCACCTTCATGAGTATGCATGCATGTAATATGACATGAAAACTAACATGCAAGAATTTAGGGCCTTTAGGCTAGGATAACTTAATAGCTTAGGCTTGAGTAGATTGAAAAAGATAGTGATATAATTCCAACATATCTGCCTTGACTTCCCATATAACGCTCTTAGCTTATTGATTCCTCCAAAGGACATTAACAGATAAAACTTCTTTGTTCCTCAATTTCTTCACTTTCCACTCTAAAATCTCAACCGAAACATCTTCATAGGTAAAGTTCTCTTCAATCCCCACTTCTTCCAATGGCATGATAGAACTTGAATCACCCACGAACTTTCTTAACACAGACACATGGAAAACTTGATGAACCATAGCTATTTCCAATGGCAAATCTAACTTGTACGCAACCTTGCCAACTTGCTTCCTGATCTCATAAGATCCTACATACCTATGACTCAATTTCCCCTTTTTGTCAAACTAAACCATACCTTTCGTGGTTAAAATCTTCAAGTATACCAAGTCTCCCACATCAAACTCAAGATTGCTCTTCTTAACAGCAAAATATGACTTTTGGTGACTTGGGCCATGTTACACCCTTTCCTAAGCCTCACTTTTTTCATAGCATCCATCACCAAATTAATCTAATCAACCACCAAAGACCTACATCGTCTTTCATATAAAGCTTCAAACGGTGCCATCTAAATGCTTGAGTAATAGATATTATTGTAAGAAAATTTGATGATTGGTAGTTGATTATCTCAATTACCCTTGAATTCCAACACTATCACGACCCAAGCCTAGGGCCTAGATGTCATATAGCGAATGGGGAAACCGAAAGGACTCCAAATAAGCCTCTTAACTTGTCATTACACATCATTGGTCGCGGAAGCATATAAAAGACACTAAAGAGCAAGAATAGGGGCAAAGGGGCTAAGGGAAAAGCTTTCACAATATCATAATCAAGAGACAAGAGTAGAATCTCATATCACGGATACATAACTTGTCCAACAAACACCTCTAATACATAGATAAGAGTGGGAGCCAAGACAAAGCAACTAGGCTCACCCTCAAAGTCAAAATAGAACATAAGGAAGAATGTCTCAATACATAATAAGAGCAACATAGACTAAGGTCCCCGAAGTGGAGGATCACCAACTAGCTTGAGTAGTATCAAGTATAGACTGCTTTAAATGTAATAATTTGTTTTGCAGTACTTTGTCCACTATAGTAATCAAAACAAAAACAAAGAGTAAAATGAAAACAAAAACAAAATATTAAAACTAGAAAATAGAACTACAACCTAAATAGAGAACTAGTAGATTATCTCAAAATCGTATTCCCCGGCAATGATGCCCTTTTTGATAACATGCAAACATACTTCCTTATAGAAATATGGACGATTGCGGTCCATTTACCAAACATAGAGTCAGGGTTGATCCCACAGCGAATAGATTGAAACAAATCTACTAGTTATTATATTTTAGTCATTGGTTCGACTTCCAAAAACACAAACAAATGCAGAAAAGTAACAATGGGGGTTTTGAACTAAAATTCTAACTATGAGTATGAACACAGAAAAAATAAACTAAGCCTTAGATAATGTGATGGATTACTAGGGTTGAGGTCCCCATGACGTATAACTATTAAGCAATTAACCATACATATATTGTTCATTATATTACCTGCAAAATCTAGCGAGTTTGATAACCTCTAGTTCACCTCCAGGTCCTTCCTAGAATCATGTCATTCATCTTCTTCCTATATCAGAATGTTTTCTACACTAAGCCTCGCTTTGGATTTCAGAGAACTATCACTTCCTGGTCTCAAGTTTTTTAGATACAAGCTAGTCTCCAAGCCTACGTATACCATCTCCTTCGGGGCTCAAGTGACTTAAACTTAGGTCGATTGCCTTTATCTCCCGTTATAATTCCCTTTTCCTAGTCACTAATTACCCTCCAAGACAACTAATGAATACAGGCAAGTTCTCAATGCGTACATTCATCAAGAAAGAATTTTAAAAAAGGAAATTATGATAAAGCAATACGAATTGCAAATAACACCCTATGTTTGCTTATTTTGTTGTAACATCATGGTTCCCATAACCCTAGTTGAGTGTTTAGATTATCGAACTTGCAAGATCTTGAACAAGAATCATGCTATAATTCATTGTTAAATTACATACAAGGAAGAGTGAATCAATTGTTGAAGTTGCATGAGAAATACGAAGATGAAAACTTGATTCAAAACTTCAAACTATAATCACAGATGCAACTAGAATTCTAGTTTTTCACCTCACTATCCAGCGTGATCTTTAAGAGAAAATTTGGAAATTTTGATGTGTCTTTCACGTCTTATCAGCCCAAACACGTGGGATACCATGTTTTTCAAAAGAAACAAAACCTAGCTCTATTTATAGACTTAAAACAATCTTCAAATGGGTAGGAAAAGTATTCCTTCTTGGGCTTGGATTTCCAGTCGCTGGACTGTTGCATAATCATCACCACGACCCGTGGTAATTTGTATGCTCGGTGGTGCCTTCTGTGATGCTTTAATTTGTCCAAAAACTGTTCAAAATCATCCCCTCTTCACGCACACCTTCAAGATCCGTGAAGGTGCACATGGGTCGTGGAAGGTAGTCATGAGACTTCCCTTGGCCTTTCTTGTTTTCTCATTGCCTAGGTGCTTTGTACAAGCACCTACATGGCTCATGAGTACACCACAAGTCATGAAAGGGAAGTTGGAGAAGCTTATAATGACGCTCTTCAACCCTATGTCCTAGACAATCAGTTTCACGGCTGGTGAACATCACCACGGGTCGTGAACATGCCCGTGGTGTGTTCCTTTGTCATGTTTTGTTCTGTTTTGTCCTGCTTTGGCCCAGGAACATTTTATACTACTTCTCTTAATAGCCATATCATCTTATGAGCAGATTAGCTGGGCATGGGCAGTAGCAAACTTCCAAGCACGACATAAACAACGCAACAATATGACTTGATCGTTTTGTTCGAGATAGCTTATGTTGTGTGCATTGTAGGTTTTGTTGCTGCTTTGTTGTGATTCCCTAGCCTCCTAGCAGTACCTCACCAACATTTTCACCATCAAATCAGTCCTCTAACTGACCACAATCAGCTAGCAGCTCCTATAGATGGCCTCTTCAATTTAACCTCTCACAAGTTTGCTTAGTTGCCACCGGGATAGATTTATGCTTATATGTTGTAGCCTTGTTACTTCTTTGCTTTGCTTTCCAGCCATACACATGTATCATATGGTTATATGGCCTGTCTAGATCAATCACCAGCAATGCCTTTCAAGTTTAAGTCAATTTTATCTCCAGATCGCCTTAAATCATTTCAACGTCCATAGATCCATGAAATTCTCATTTTTCGACAAAACGAACATAAAAGACGTTAAATTAAAAAGATACGTTTAAGAACTCACAATAATCCTAAGTATTAAGCGTCATAAGAGTCATATTTTCATGACTTATCTGTGGTCCATTATGATTGATAATGGAACCCCATGCTATCTCACCAACTCTTGAATGTAAACCTTATCATAATCCTCGGCACAATTGAAGTCTTCAACAACAAAAAGTGGGTTGATTTCATCATTCCATCCACAACTACCAATATTGTGTCAAATTGTTTCCAAGTCTTTGGAATGCCTTAATGAATTCCATATTCACCTCCTCCCATTTTGTCATGACCCAAGCCTAGAGCCTAGACCTGACATAGCGAATGGGGAACCTGAAGGAACCCCAAACAAGCGTCTTAGCATATCATTGCACAACCTTGGTCTGGAAGCATTTGAACAACAACAAGAGATAGTAAATAGGGATAAATGGGGCTAAGGGGAAACTTTAATACCATAGAAACATGACAAGCCAATAGAGTATAGTATTAATACATCATAAAGTTCCAACAACACCTCCACTACAAATATAGGAGGGGGGGCCACGAAAATATCCAGGCTCACCCTCATAGTCATAAGTTTCAAACATAGAGAAAGGCAATACATAGCATGAATGTCAAGAGACATATGTCATCGGAGTTGAGGACCACCAACTTGCTTTGAGGGAGATCGTACTAGCCACGTGAAGGAGAAGGATGATAAAGTAGGGCTCTAGTTCCTACGTGGTAACATCATGTAGGCATAGAATATGCGTTAGTACATTTGAATGTACAAAGTATGTAGGATTGCAATGCAAAAAGAGATAGGCAACATAGGAAAAATTAACATCATAAGCAATGGATAGCATAGTAGCAATATGGCATGCATGCTTGAAGTAAAACATGCCTATTTAGAACATATTACATATGTAAGAAGAGGCCAACATTACCATGGATTCTCGCACCCTACAATCCATGGTGATTGAGGTATCAACCCCTCAATTGGTTGATGGACATCACACCCTCCATCATAGTGGTGAAGGTATCAACCCCTCATTATGGTTGATTGACATCACACCCTCCATCATAGTAATCAAGGTATCAACCCCTCGACATGGTTAATGGACATCACACCCTCCATCATAGTGGTCAAGGTATCAACCCCTCATTATGGTTGATGGACATCACACCCTCCATCATAGTAATCCAGGTATCAACCCCTCAACATGGTTGATGGACATCACACCCTCCACCA
>JAPFFP010011980.1:0-17104 GCA_026153255.1 Solanum medicagineum
CTCAATACTCACTCAAACACTTAGGCTTATACTTCTGTCAAATTTCACGTGTCAAAACCCTCTCCCGATCTTAACGCATTCAACCGAGCTTCAAGTCTCCATCTCCAATCTTCATCAAGTTCATCTCCAAAGCTAAGGTATGTGGGTTCCTTTCATGTGCTCCTTTCACCCATGATGCCCAAGCTTCCTTGTCTTAAAATTGCATGACTTAAAGTTGATTTATTGATGGGTCTTATTTATTATGAAATTCATTGCACATTATGTTGGGGTTTCTGAAATTGCGACTGTTTTAGTATGTTTTGGGCTATGAATCTTTCATCTATCTTGAGATTTGATAAAGGGTTTTGATGTATATTGCTTGAGCATGTTACCAAGTATCTATTAATGATTTTACATTGGATTTTCTAGCATGATAACACTCTTGAATTGCATAGTTTTTATAGTAGCATTACACACCCGCCAAGTTTTGATAAAATATCTTTCTAAGGATTCTTTTAAGTTTTAATGATCTATTGGTCGAGTTATGATTCAGTTGACTTTATGATGATTATGAGCTTTCTAAGGATGTGCTTAAATCATGAAAATGTTGATGATGTTATAGGGTCAGGTTAAGCCCCTTTCTTAAGATTATGCCTCTTGTGAGCCTTTGATGTTGATGTTATTGAAAGGGTAATGTTAATGATGACCCATTCTTATGATTGAAGTTAGGTTCACCATTTGTGGTCAATGATGTTAAGAGCTACTCGTGTCATGTATCTATGTTTATTGCAAGTTATTAAAGTTAGAACCAAGTGGACTAAAGGTGAGTCCCCAAGTCCTAGAACTACATGCCACTGTAGGTGAAGGGATGAGAGGCTAGTCCCCAAATCACTAAGGGGGGAATACCCTAAATATGAGGGCTTGAGGTGAGCACCCTAGTGCAAGAACTAGAGGTGAGTACCCAGTTCACATAAGGCTTAGTGGATCCACTTAGGCATTAGGAGGTTCACCTTGGTAAGTAACTTCCCTTTTCTCTGATGTGGGGTTGATATCAGGATTCAGAGTTTTAGCTCACTTGGTCTTATGTTTTGTCGGTTGAGTTTTCTTCCCACACTATGTATTATGAATTATACAAGTTGATTTGGAATGAAAGCATGGTTTTACTTTAAAGATCATTCATACGTGTCATGTTGTTAGTATGTTATTCATTGCTTATGATTAAGCATTTTGCTTTTGATGCCTATCTCTTGTTCCGTTGCATCACACATACTTAGAACATTCAAATGTACTAATGCATACTCTATGCCTACATGATTGTCACCATGTAGGAGCCGGTGCATCGCTTGATCATACTCCTCCTCCACGTGGATAGTACGATTGTCTCTCAAGCTTGTTGGTGAGTCCTCTATTCTAGGGACATTGCTTATGATCTCTTCCTATGTACTAAAGCTATCTTTCCTTTATTTATATATTGACTATGAGGGTGAGCCCGGCTGTTTTTCGTGGCCCCCGCTCTTATCTATCTAATAGACGTGTCATTGGACATGTTATCTATTTATGCTATGAACCTTGACTCTCTTGTTTCTTGATGTTATGATGTGGAAGTTTACCCTTAGTCCCAAATCCCTTGTTTATGGTTATCTCTCATTGTCATTTTAACTACTTCCATGACCAAGGATGTGTAACGATATGCTATGAGGCTTGTTTGGGGTTCCTACGGATTCCTCATTCGTCGGTCACATCTACGCCCTAGACTTGGTTGGTGAGAAAGATGGTATCAGAGCACTAGGTTGTTAGATCTTTGGAGTCCAACACACCGCATCAATTAGAGTCTTATTCATGGTTGGGTTGTGCATCAGAACTATGAATAGGAGGCCATGAGACATTTTAGTAAATGTTTTCTTTCTTCATGTTCTAAGTCATGCTATAGAGTTGAAGTAAGTTTTTCCCCTAAGTATTATTCTTTGCTATGCTAGATCATGCCTAACATAAGAGAAAGAAGAGACCACTCGCCCAAAGAACAGTTGACTCATGGAGAATTCCGGGATGCACTTACTATGTTAGCTCAAGTTGTAGCTAATCAAGCCAACTAAGGGACCCAAGCCTCTCATGCTTCTACTCCAGCATCTCGAGTGGGGAACTTTATGAGGATGAATCCGCTGGAATTCTATGGATCTAAGGTAGAGGAGGACCCTCAAAAGTTCATTAATAAGGTCTATAAGGTATTGGCTATCATAGGAGTTAGATCGGAGGAAAAGGCAGAGTTGGCAGCTTACCAACTCAAAGGTGTAGCACAAATATGGTTTAATTAATGGAAGGAAGAGAAGGGGGTTATCAATGTTGTTTATGGGAGGAGTTCAAGGCTTCTTTTCTTAATCGGTACTTCGCTCTTGAGCTTAGGGAAGATAAATTGGTGGAGTTCATGGACTTGAAACAAGGATCTTTGAGTGTGAGGGAGTATTCCCTGAAGTTCAACCAACTCTCTAAATATGCTCCTCACTTGGTTGCTGACCCAAGGGCTAGAATGAACAAGTTCATGATGGGTGTCGCTGATTTGGTGAGTGAAGAATGTTGGTCCGCTATGTTGATTAGTGATAGGGATTTTTCCCACCTCATGATTTATATCGAACAACTTGAGTGGTAAAAGCTTAGAAAGAGGAAAAGTGAGGGGTAAAAGAGGGCTCAATTTGATTGTAGCTTTCGAGGCCAAGAGTCCGATGATGCTCCAAACAAGAGGGTTGCCAAGGATGGGGTGGCCAACCCCAAGTATCATGGTGAAGGTGTTGGTAGGAAAGCTCCTCTTACATGTGATAGGTGTGGAAGGTACCACCTGGGAGATTGCTTAGCCAGTTCGGGTGCGTGTTTTAGATTGGTGGAATGGATCATACAATAAGGCATTGTCCTTAGGTCCCTAATGATCATAAGAATGGTCGTCGACATTCTCAACCATACCCCTCTAGGGCTCACTAGACTTGGCTTGGTGCTTCATGGTAAGTTGAAGATTTTGATTTTGATGGATCCGGGTCCCTCTAGACCTTGCATTATTCCTTCTTGGTTGCTTATGGGCTTCTTTTATGCCCTGAGTTGTTATGTGAACCTTTGGTATCTACCTCCTGTTGAGTATATTGTTGCTAAGAATGTTAATAGATGTTGATCCATGTTCATCTTGCCTTAGGTCTTGCATTGTGACTTGTTGGAGTTGATGTGGTAGAATTGATGTCATGTTCGGGATAGATTAGTTTCATGCATATTATGTCCCCATAGATACTAGAACCTGTATAATTAGAATCTGACTCTCTATGAACCCATCTTTGAGTGGGAGGTTATCAAGTGGTAGCAAAGGAGGTAGGTCCATTCTTGTCTTGAGGTCCAATTGATCTCTAAGGGTTGCCCCATGTTCTTATTGCATAGGGTCTTGTCTTGTGATTTTGGTTGGACTTAGTTTGTTGGAATGGAGGTTTTGAAGTGGTTTGGCTACTTGCATATTGTGTTTCCAATGAGTGTAGAACCGTAAGGTTGTAACATTATGGTTAAGGATGGTCGATTTATGCGGTCAACTACAATGGGTTAGTCACTTCTCTAAGCTTGATCCTTGTTTCCCATTTTTTCTCTAAGTGAGGATGAGGGTAGGTGTTATTCCTAAGTGTCTTTCCAGACTAGGGGTGAACATTTGAGTATTTTTGGAGATGGTTCGTTGGCTTATGCACCGGCTATGTTTATACGTTTCTGAATAGGGTCTTAAAACCCTACCGTGGCTTGTTGGAGGTGGCCTCTAATGGTGAAGCATTGATTTATTTAGAGCTTGTGAATCATTTGGAGGGGAGTGTGTGTAAATCTTGGGGATAGGAGGTTGTTTGCTAAGTGTAATAGGTGTGAACGAAAGATAATGAGAAGGTGGTTAGAATTCTTTAATGATCATGACATGAGTGTGCATCGTTTTCCCTGGTGAGGCTAATGTTATGGTCGGTGCTCTAATTAGCTTAGCATGTGTTGATGATGGTGGCAAAGAGGTGACTTGAGGGATCCATCGTTTGGCTATATTGGAGGAATAGGTTGGAGGAAGCTGAGCATGGTGGTGTAGCATTCTTGATGGTTCCAAATCTGTTTTGGTTGGGAAGGTCTAGATTAAGCAAGGCCTTGATTCCGTCTTATTAGGGTTGGAAGTTTTGGGTGAAGAGATGCTAGAGTGGAGGTTGTCTCCCAAGGGGAAGATGGTGGGGTATGGTACCAAGTGGACTAGGTGGGTTTGATGTTGATAACTGAGCTTAGGATTGTGAGTCCTTGTAGATTGTAGAGAAAGGTTGGTAAGGTTGTTAACGATTAGAATTACCTAGGGATATGGTTATGGTTTGTCCGATTTTTCATGCTTCTAGGTTGAAGGGATGTGGTGATGAGTCTAGTGCTATAGAACTCGTGAGGTTGTAGATGTTATGGAGGATAAATTGTCTTAAGAGAAGGTCCCGATGGAGGTAATGGATGGAAGGGATGAAGAAGTTGATTGATGAGGGTGTAGTGTTCGTCAAGGCCCATCGGAAGAATTGCAAAGTCGATAATGCCTCCCAGGGAGCGGGAGCGGGCATGGAAAAGCGATATCCATACCTCTTTCATTCTATTCAAGCATATGGTATCATGTCAAACCCTTTTTCTGTGATTTCATACCTCATGTTCCAGCCCCTTAGTCATTTGCATGCATTCATGTTTACATTGAAAAGGTTCATGGTTATTTTACCCTTATGTTGAGATTATTAAAATGGTGTTTTAAGTGTGTTGATGCATTCTTGTTGTGGCTGGTCTCTTTATGATTACACCTCTCTTTCACATTTCTTTGCATTCAGTAATGAATGTTCCCAAGGGGGAGATATTGTAACCACCCCAAAAAGTGCTTGAAAATGTGCCTTAGAAGTGTTCGGAATCGTAATTTCTATATATCTCAAAATTCGTAATTTATTTCGAAAATCCGACTTCATATTCTTTTTCAAGGGGTCAAAGTGAGTGGGCTATGGGTCTAACCCCAATTTTAGAGCAACCGTAGTAAAATCCAAATTTTAAAAGTTAGCTCGAACACAGTGTCCCTGCACGTCCTTAACTCGACGTGCACCTGTACATTTTGTTGTCCAATTTTTAATCTCGGTCCAAGACTTTTAAGTCTTGTACCTAAGTTTTCCCATACGTGAAGTTACCTATACTTATCCTTATTTCACCCTCATATCAATCAAAACATTCCCCAATACTCACTCAACTTAGGCTTATATTTCTCGCAAATTTCAAGTGCCAAAACCCTCTCCAAACCTTAAGGAATTCAACCAAGCTTTAAGTCTCCATCTCCAATCTTCATCAAGTTCATCTCCAAAGCTTTGGTAAGTGGGTTTCTATCACGGGTTCCTTTCATCCATGATGCCCAAGCTTCCTTTTCATACAAATTTCATGATTTAAAGTTGATTTATTCATGGGTCTTGTTTATTATGAAACTCACTGCACACTATGTTGGTGTTTATGAAACTGTGACTATTTTACTATATTTTGGGAAATGAATCTTTGATCTATCTTGACATTTGATGAAGGGTTTTGATGTTTATTGCTTGAGTATGTTACAAAGTATCTATTGATGGTTTTGCATTGGATTTTCTAGCATGATAACACTCTTTAATTGCATGGTTTTTACACTGGCATTCAACACCCGCCAAGTGTTTGACAAAATGCCTTTTTAACGTTTCTTTAAGTTTTGATGATCTATTGGTTGAGTTATGATTCAAGTGACTCTATGATGATTATGAGCTTTTTGAAGATGTGTTTAAATCATGAAATGCATGATCATCCTCCTCATACTCTGTGCCTACATGATGCCACCATGTAGGAACCGGTGCTCTGCTTGATCATCCTCCTCCTCCACGTCGATAGTACGATTGTCTCTCAAGGTTGTTGGTGAGTCCTCCATTCTGGGGACATTGCTTATGATCTCTTGCTATGTATAAAGCTATCTTTCCTTTATTCATGTATTGACTATGAGGGTGAGCCTGGTTGTTTGTCGTGACCCCCGTTCTTATCTATGCAATAGAGGTGTTGTTAGACATGTTATGTTTCTATGCTATGAGCCTTGACTCTCTTGTTTCTTGATGTTATGATATGGAAGTTTACCCTTAGTCCCAATTCCCTTGTTTATGATTATTTCTCATTATCATTTTAATTGCTTCCGCGACCAAGGATGTGTAAAGATATACTATGAGGCTTATTTGGGGTTCCTACGGGTTCCTCATTCACCGGTCACATCTAGGCCCTAGGCTTGGGACGTGACATGTATAAGGTTGACAATTGGGCCTAAGGTGTGAGAGTCCTTATAGGGTGTTGAGGAGAATTGGTAAGGGGGCCTATGAATTAGAGTTGCCAATTGGTATGAATATGGTTCATCCGGTCTTCCATGTGTCTATGTTGAGAAGTGTATGCGTGACCCAAGTGCTATAGAACTCTTTGAGGTTGTAGGGATTATGGAGGGTGAGTTAACCTATGAGGAGGTCCCGGTGGAGATATTGTGTGAACATGTGAAAGGGTTGAGAAACAAAGAAGTAACATTCTTCAAGGTTCTTTGGAGGAATCAACAAGTTGAGAGTGTCGATTGGGGAGCTGGAGTGGCAGTAAGAAGCGATATCCGTACCTCTTTCATTCTATTCAAGCTTGAGATAGCAAAGTAAGTCTTTTCTATGATTTTAAGTCCTAAGTTTTAGCCTTTAGGTCATTTTTCTTGCATTCATGATCATGGTAAAAACATTATAGTGATTTTTTACATTCATGTTGAAATTTTTCGAAAATGAGATTTAAGTACATTTGTTGCATTCATGTTGGGTTGGAACTTTTCTTTTCTTACCAATGTTTCTTCAATTCGGGGACAAATATTCCCAGGGGGGAGATATTGAAATGCCCCACACTTGCCTAGGAATGCCCCATAATCGTAATTCCTTTATATCACAAATCGGGGATATTTAAACACCCCTCCACGTATCCCGGAAAGACCCTATGATGCAATTTTTTTAATATCTTAAAATCCATGCAGAATTTCACAAATCTGACTTTATATTCTTGTTCAGAGGGCAAATTTTAGTAGGAAAATGAATACCTACAAGGTATACTTTATCCGTGCCAAGAGAATAGTTTTTTGGCGAAACTTCGCAAATACAGTAGTTGTTTGCAACCCGGACCTAGCGCGGACTAGTTCAAAGTTTTCTGGAAAATCCTATTTTTTACTCTAGGGTAATTGGGTATGAACTCAATACCTATATATGCAAAAATCCCTCATTCTTTAGCCCTTTTTAGCCCTAAAAACTCACCAAAAACTCTCAAATTCCTCTCTAATCTTCATCAAATTCTCCATCCATTCTCAAGATTTTCAAGAAGTTTTGTTGGAGTTCAAGGAAATAAAGTCAATCCCCAAGTACCCTTCAAGTTCTTCTTCAAGAAACTCTAAGATTAAGGTATGCGGGTTTCATTGATGGGTACCTTTCACCCATGAAGCCCAATCTTCCTTTTTATAAAAGTTTCATGTTTCCAAGTTGTGTTGCTTATGGGTATTACTCACTATGGACTATCATTAAAATTTATGTTCGGATTTCATGAAATGTTGATTTAAAACACATGTTTATGTACTTTAAGCTTATACTATGAGATGGTTTGTCTATAGTGACTATGCATGTTTTGAGCTATGAAACTATGATATATGATGAGATTTGATGGGGGATTTCAATGTATCTTGCTTGAGGGTGGTACCAAGTGTTGGTAAGTTGATTCATATTGATTTTTCTCACGTGATTTCACTCTTGAAATTCATGACTTTGAACTAGCATTATTCACCCACCAAGTATTTGATAAAATGTCTTGTTAAGGATCCTTGAGTTATTGATGATCTATTGCATGGCTTAGGAGTCAAGTGGCTTTATGAGGATGAAAGGAATGTATAAATGTGTATTTAAATCATGTAAAGTACCTATGGCATTACAAGTGAATTATTGGGCTTTCATGTTTGTTTCTTAGGAAAATGAGTTCTTTCTTGATAAATGAATGTGATGGTTTGATGACCTATTTTCATGACTCCTACTGAAAAGATTATATCGTAAGGTATGGACATTCTATAAATCTTTCAAAAAGACTATACCGTGAGGTAGAATGACTCATGGCTCCTACCAAAAAGATTATATCGTAAGGTAAGGACATCCTATAACACCTGCTGGAAAGGCCATACCGTAAGGTATAATTCAAGGTTCCTACTGAAAAGATTATATTGTAAGGTAGGATAACTCATGGCTCCTACCTAAAAGATTATATCATAAAGTAGGGGACGTCTTATACTACCTATCGAAATGACTATGTCGTAAGGTAGGGGTATTGGTAACACTCTTCGAAAAGGTTATACCATAAGGTTAGTGGGTGGCTGTATGGCCTATATCAAGCATACTAGTGTAAGGTCCGAGCATACATATATTCCATATTAAGTTTACATTCCTAGATTATGATTAAGAATGTTTTACCTCAAGTATTGATCATGCATGTCGTATTGTCATTTTACTTCCCATTGCCTATGTAAATGCATTTTTACTATGTTGTCTATCTCTTTTTGCATTGCATCCTACATACTTAGTACTTACAAATGTACTAAGGCATACTCTATGCCTACATGATGTTACCATGTAGGAACCGGAGCTCCTCATGTTTATCCTTCTCGTCGCTAGTTTGGACATCTTGAAGATAAGTTATTGGTGATTCCTCAAGATTGGGGACACTATCTTTGCACTCTTACTCTTGTTTTCTCTTTATGTTGAACTTTGATACTAAGAGGGTGAGCCCGGAAAGTGTCTTGGCCCCGGCCCAATCTATGCCAGAGGTGCTGTTGGACAAGTGGTATAATTATGCTTTGAGCTTTGACCCTTTATGATTTATGCTATTAAAGACTTACCTTAGTCCCTTATCCTTATCTATACACTCTTGATGTTGTTTATCTTGCTTCCGTGACCAATGATGTGTGTATGATATGCTAAGAGGCTTGTTTGGGATTTCTTTCGGTTCCCCATTCGCCGTGTCACTCTAGGCCCTAGGCTTGGGTCGTGACATCACCAATGCTTATCTCCGAAGTACCGAACTCACCATGTGGAGGATGATTAAAAGGAGCTTCAATCCCTACATGGTAATATCATGTAGGCATAGAGTATACATTAGTATTTTTGAATATACTAAGTATGCGGGACACAATGCAACAAGACATAAGACAATATAGTCAAAATGCATAATCATAAGAAATGGAAATATAATATCAATATAGCATGCATGATCAATGCTCATAATAAAACATGGTTGTATACCATTAATGAAATTACCCCAAAAATGCCCGAAAAATGTGCCTCAGAAATGCCCATAATCATAGTTGTCCATATATATCAAAATCCGTGTGTGATATCGAAAATCGGACTTCATATTCTTATTCGGAGGGGGGGAATTGAGCGGAGAATGGGTATAAATCGAATTTTAGAGGACCTACAACAAAAAACGAATTCCGCAAAAATTTCAACCAGTAGGGGTATGCATTTGCTCCGCAACGCGAAGCCATCGTGGAGATGTGTTATTTTGTGCTAGTTTTCCTGTTTCGTTTCAAGGCCTTTGGGCATTCAACCTAAGCCTTTCTATGCATAAAAACACTTATATTTAGTCATTTTTCAACCCCATATCATTCAAGACATTCTCCAAAATCCTCTCTAACACTTAGACAAATATTTCATCAAAAATCAAGGATCCCCAAACTCATTTCGAATCTCAAGCAATTCATTCAAGCTTCAAGTTCTCATTCAAATCTTCATCAAGGAAATCTCCAAGTTTGAGGTATGTGGGTTTCGACCATTAGGTCATTTCACCCGTGGTGCCCAACCTTCCTTTTCATATAAAATACATGTTTTCGAGTTGATTTACTTACGGGTGTTACTTATTATGGATTATGACTATGAACTACATTGGGGTTTTATGAAATGTTGTTCAACTATGCATGTTTTGAGTTATAAATCTAAGATTTATTGTGTGATTTGATGAAGGATTTTGATGTATCTTGTTAGAGGATGTTAGCAAGTGTTGGTGGCTGGATTTACATTAGTTTTTCTTACATGCTTTCACTCTTGAATTGCATGTTTTCGAGTTGAATTACTTATGGGTGTTACTTATTATGGATTATGACTATAAACTACATTGGGGTTTTATGCAATGTTGTTCAACTATGCATGTTTTGAATTATAAATCTAACATATAGTGTGTGATTTGATGAAGGATTTTGATATATCTTGTTAGAGGATGTTAGCAAGAGTTAGTGGCTAGATTTACATTAGTTTTTCTTACATGTTTTCACTCTTGAATTGCATGATTTTGTACTAGCATTACACACCCACTAGTGTTTGATAAAATGTCTTTGTATGGATTCTTAAACTTTTGATGATCTATTGGTTGATTTATGTGTTGAGTGACTTTATGATAATTTTGGTCTTTCTAAAGATGTGTTTAATTCATGAAAATGTTGGTGATGTTGTAAAGCCTGATTAAGCCCATTTCTTAAAGATTTTACCTATTGTGAGCCTTTGATATTGATGTTAATGCAAGGGTAATGTTTGATGATGATCTAATCTTGTTTTGAAGTTAGGCTCACCATTAGAGGTCAAAGATGTTTTAGAGATGCTTGTGTCATGTTTCTATATTTCTTATGAATCATTAAAGCTATGATTACTTTATATATTCCATGGGGTTAGATTTAGCACTGCTAGATTGAGGTAGTGCTCTCTTTCCTTGAACTATGTGCCACCATAGGATGAGCTTTTACCCTTGCTTTACTAGTGGATCCATTTAGTACACTTTCTCTTAAGGTTCTTCCCAAAATTGGGTCGTGTTCCCGTAAGATGAAGTTTCCAAAGAAATCATTATCAAAATTGGGTCATGTTCCTGTAAGGAAGGTTACTACATACGATATAGGGTCATGTTCCCATAAGTTCGAAGTATGGTTTACCTTTGCAAGTAAACCACCTCTTTACCGATGAGGAGTAATCATCGAGATTCGAAGTTATAGTCCGCTTAGTCTTATTCTATGTCTGTTGAGGTCTCTTCCCACACACATATGTATTATGTTCTATGTCAGATGAATGATTTGCAAAGCATGTTTTACTTCAAGCATTGATCATGCATGCCATGTTGTTACTATGCTTATCCCTTGCTTATAATTATGCATTTTGATCACATTGCCTATCTCTTGTTGCATTGCATCTTACATACTTAGTACCTTCAAATGTACTAACGCATACTCTATGCCTACATAATGTTACCATGTAAGAATCGGAGCACCTATTGATCATCCTCCACGTGGCTTGTTTGACATCTTGAAGATAAGCTTGGTGAGTCCTCAAGTTCGAGGACACTACCTACTCTCTCTTGTTATTTCTAAGACTTCTTTATGTTGAGATTTGACATAATGAGGGTGAGCCCAGAAAGTGTCTTTGCCCCCACTCAAATCAAAGTTTAGAGGTGTTGTTGGAACTAATGATGTAATTATGCTTGAGTTTTGACTCCTTTTTACTCTTCAATGTTTTATGCTATCAAAGAATTCCCTTAATCCCTTATCCCTATTTTTACTCTCTTGTTGTTATTTAACTGCTTCCATGATCAAGGATGTGTGTATGATATGATAAGAGGCTTGTTTGTGGTTCCTTCGGGTTCCCCATTCGCCATGTCATATCTAGGCCCTAGTTTGGATCGTGACAATTCATCTTGCACAATAGATATATCATACATATGTGGGAAATGACCTCAACCGACATAGACAAAGCAGCAACAACTTGGACTCTAAGGCCTGACACCCCCTCGATTCAGGAGACCGGGCTTGACATCCCCACGGAAGTTTGGTCTACTTGCTAAGGCAAAACAAACATGATAACATGAACTAGATGGATGCACAACTGTAGAAAAGGTAATAATCTTAATCCTATGGTGGCACATAGTTTAGTCACTAAAGATTTTATATAAGGACCCCTTGAGTCGAGCCCCATCTTAATCCTCAATCAGTGCTAAGTCAAATCCCACAAAATGCTTGAAATAATGATACTTTAACCATAACATGAAAAGCTTGTAAGAACATGACTTGAGTAGCTCATAAACATGCTTGATCTCTACTAGTGAGCCTAACTAGAAGATGAGCGTAGATCATAATAATACATGAACCCTTACTTTAACATGAATGTCTCACAAGAGGTAAAAATCTTGAAATAGCACTTAAGTTGATACTTGTAAAATCATAGAAATTTTCATGAATTCAATAGATACTTAAAAGCCCATAATCATCATTGTAACGACCACAAAAAGTGCCCAAAAAACGTTCCTCAAAATGCCTAAAACTTTAATTTTCATATATCTCAAAACCCATTCGTTATATCAAAAATTTGACTACATATTCTTGTTCAGGGGGTCAAATTAGGGGGAGAAGGGTCTAATCTCGATTTTAGAGCAATCGAATCACAATTCCAATTTTCCAAAATTTGATTTCCAGAGACGATCCGCGACAGTTAGTTTCGCCACCATGCGGACCTTTGTATTTTGTTACCAGTGATTTTTTTATCTTGGTCCAAGGCTTTAAGGTCTTGGGACTAAGTGTTCCCAAATATATTTTTAACACCCCATGTCTTACAATACTAGTACTATGCAAATGAAACATTATAGGTTTGGACAAATTAGCGCCCATTTTTAAAAAATGCTTGAATCTCATGTTATAGGGCGATATGTGCATCTAACATTTAAGAGGGTCGAGTGTATACATATTTTATGTCAAATTGAGGAGTTCATGGCCTTAAATTAAGTAAGAGAATTGAGGTGCTTGTAGGACTTGAGAAGCAAGCAGGTGACTCACCTACTTGCTTAGCTTAAATTGCTAGGTAAACGGAGACGAGGTGCGACGTCGAATTTGTTCAAGTCCGATTATGAACAAAGTTCGTGTTAAGGGTGTAACTTTGGCCCATGTTTTAGCATCACACATGGACTATATTTTCATCCCAATAAGGATATTAAAAGATCCCAAAGACATCACAACCCACTTGACTATTTGGGCCAAAAACCAAGTGAAGAGAAGTTTGGAAATTGGGCAGCCAAAGGCCATCAAATTTGAGACCATTTAGGCCCAAGTGTGAGGGCCAAGATGCTTCCTCACCAGCTTAATAATATGTGGTATTAGTTGGTCAAGAGTTCAAAATAAAGTCGGCCAAATTAGGCCTTTAAAAAGGGGTTACAAGCAGCAAATTTCATTCTCTTAGACTTGGAAAATTTCAGCTTTCACAAAACTTTAGTGTTCTTCCTTCTTGACCTTGTGAAGTAGCTAAAGGAAGATTTTAGGGTTCTTAAGGAGGCTCTCAACCTTGAAGGTAAAGGTAGGTGATTATAGTTGTGTGTTTAGTAAGGTTTCTTCATGAAAAATAAGAGACTATGCTAGTTATGCTTGTGCTGAAAATTTGGACAGCATGTGTTTAGAAAGTTGCTGCACACTTGCCTTTTGTTTTAGTGATTTATCTATGGTTTGTGGGCTGTATTATGAATAGAAGTTGATGTTCTTAACATGGTTTTGAGTTATAGATATTACCCTAAGGTTGCTGCCCTAATTTTGGTTTCATTTAACGAATGAGTTTTATTGTGCTATCTTAAGTGTAATGTTGATTGGAACATGTGGGTTGATGGATTGAAGGCTATTGCCTCAAATCCTTAATGACTCATTTGTTACTATTCTGAGACTAGTTCAAGGTTGTTTTATGTATATATGTGTTGAGAACAGTCCGGTTAAAGTTGGAATGGGTTTGGAATTGTCGACGTCAAAATGGGGCAAAGGGACGTAACGTTATGTTGTCCATTTGTAGGTTATGTAGAATTATTATGTGTTGTGCTTTGTGGGATATTGTAAGACTATTATGGCACTAAAACAGGATGCACATGATATGTATATGAGAATGTGTATTAGAAAGTACGATTAGGAGCGGAAAGGTTGAAAGAATACGCTCGGGTTTATAAATACCCGCTTGCTGCCCGTGTGTTGTTTCTTATGTGGTTGGGCTGCCACTGTGTATCTAATGGCTACTAATGCTAGATTTATCACCTACTATATTTTAGATAAATATTTGGAGGAAAAAAAGGTTATCTCGAGGTAGTAACGAGGTTATACAACAAGGTATGTAAGGCTACTTGATTTCATATTGTTTGGCATGAAACATAGATCCTTCCTTAGCACATAAAGGCGCTTACCAACTCATACAAAACTATTAACTACCTCTACAGTCTTGCACATGCTCGTATGCTCCCATACATAGTCACCTTTAAATCTTCCTACATACATGGATACCAAGTTACATGGGTTCCTTTTGCCAAATAAAGTTCATGAGTTATCTCATCTCATACGCATTTCATTATTTATATAACGTACTCTTTTCATTGTCATATTGTCTTGTATGATTATCTATCTATCACATGTTACATCTACAGTCCTACAGCTCAATTATTGTGACCACCAAAAGAATCATCTCAAAGGTAATTGAAAGATAAAGTTTATTATTTATTGATGGGTGGTAGCCCAAGGGGTAGAAGAATCGCCTAGCCAGGGACGATCCTATCATGGGTGGTAGCTTGAGGGGTTAAGGAAGAACCTAGCCAGGGACGATCCCAATGTAGTTTAACCACTAATCAACTGGTCATTTGTATTACATGTTGTGCACAGATTATACAGTAACGGTAAAGTAATATAAAGAATACAAAGTACATTATCCCACATTATAACTAAAGGTGGTTTGTTACCCTACACTAGTACATAGTTTTATTTGAGTTGTTACTTTATATGTAGTATTTCCTGCCTTATATATTCAGTACATTATCTCTTATTGATGTCCCTTACGGGGGACCTGCATTTCATGCTGTAAGTACAGGTGCTAGTAGATCTCCCCAGTAGGAGTATAGAATATCCAGCTGCTGTTACCATGCTCCAGGTTGCTTCGGAGTTTGTCCATCTAGATCTTATATTTTTGTATTGTATAGTTGGTCGAGGCGGGGCCTGTCCCGACCCTTATCAGATACTTTTCCTTATTTAGAGGCTTTGTAGACTATGTAAATTAAAGTGTGGTCATTTCTCGTCCTTTAACCACCGTGGCCCCAACGGCCTAGTCATATGTATTTCCTTTTGGCTTGGTATCACTGAATATTTTCTTAAAGGCATGTCAAAGGTAGAAATCCCTTATAATATGTATAGAGAGCGCATAGATATAGGTTGGTTCTCCCGGGCCTTATTGGCAACGGGTGCCAGTCCGCCCTAACGGGGCTTTGGGCATGACAGAAGTGTTATCAGAGCGGTCATCCTAGGGAGTCTACAAAGTCATTTCTATGTAGAGTCTTGTTTATCAATGTGTTGTGCACCATACTTATAAGCAGGAGGCTACGTGGCATTTAGGAGTTGTAACTTTCTTTTCATTCTTTAGATCGTTCTGTAAAGCCAAGTGCAATAGGTGCGTTATGTCTAATTCCAAAATTGCTTTGTACAACAAGTATGCCAGAAACCAGGCAATACAAAGGTAACGGGAAGGGAGTAGAAGTGGTGGTTGGTATAACCAGTTATATGAGACAATGAAATGAGGTTCAAAAGGAGTCTCTGTCACAGACATCTCCAACTCCTCCAGCTCCTGATGAACCTGGAAGTAGTGAAATTCCTCCAGCACCACCTATTTATGCTACCGTGTACGATTTGAGAAATGCAGTCCAACTATTGACTCGTATAGTTGCAGGCCAAGGTCAAAGGCAGGAATATCCAATTATGAGTACAGGTGGTATGAATAGGGCAGTTGGCACAAGGATACGTGATTTTCTTAACTTGGACCCTCCATCGTTCACTAGGTCAGATCCTAATGAAGATCCCAAGACTTTATTGATCAGATTCAGCGCACTTTAGATGTTATGCATGTGAGTGGTACAGAAGCTGTCGAGTTAGCGACATATAGGTTGAAGGGTGTGGCTATATTGTGGTATGAAGCTTGGAAGCAATCCAAAGATATAGATGCTCCCCCAACCACTTGGAAGGAGTTCAAAGAGGCATTTCTTGACCATTACTTGCCATTAGAGATCCGAGAGGCCCATGCAGATCAGTTCCTGAATCTCCACCAAGGGAATATGAGCGTGAGGGAGTATAGCCTTCAATTTAATTCCCTGGCAAGGTATGCTCCTAATGTAGTTGCTACTATGGTAGATAGAGTTCATCGATATGTGGATAGGTTGGATACATATCTCATAAAAGATTGTACCATAGCTTCCTTGAACAAAGACAAGGATATAGCAAGAATGTAGGCTTTTGCACAGAAATTGAAGGATCAAAGGCAAAGCAGAAGGACACAAGAGTTGGAAAGGGTGCAGGCCAAAAGGGCCAGATCTACAGGGCAGTTTACACCATCCCAAGGTGAACTTAGGCCTCGGTGTTCTGATAGACCGCCTAGGCGATCATCCTCCTACTTTACAGTCGGTGCTCCATTACAACTTCAAGGGTCTAGAAGTAAACAGTTTGGTCAACAAGGTGAGGGACAAGGTATATGGACAACAGGATATTCGGCAGGCCAACCAATGACTCCTAGGCAGCCTTGTAAATAGTGTGGAAAGAGTCATCCGGGTATATGTCGTGTTGGGACAGATGTTTGTTATTGGTATGGTATGCCAGGGCACATGATGAGAGATTGCCCGAGGAGATGTATGAGTGGTATACCGCAATCTACGGGATCAGCTGTTATATCATCATCGTCTGTTCCTCCATTAGGTAGGGGTCAATAAACACCTATGGGTCATGGTAGAGGTGTTAGAGGGGTAGCTTGTTCTAGCGGAGTCCAGAATCGCACTTATACTCTAGGGAGTCGGCAAAATTTAGAAGCTTCACCCAATATGGTCACAGGTACATTGTCCATAATATATATGCATTAATTGACCCTGGTTCTACACTATCATACATCAGTCCACTAGTTGCTGGGAAGCTTAAGAGAACACCCAAACTATTGAACAAACCATTTGAAGTGTCTACACCAACTGGTGAATCTATTATGGCTAGAAGGGTTTATTATGACTGTGT